>JAOTRR010000018.1:12640688-12658655 GCA_028570945.1 Gogo arcuatus | reverse complement strand
CTTGAGTTAAAACTTGAGTCAATGTAAATTATTCTTAATATGATTTATACATTTAAGTATTTATACTACTATTAAACGCTTAATGGAAAAATGTTAAAGAAACTTCTATTCAATTGTAATTCTATTAATCTAAACAAAAGCTAACACATTGCACTTTTTACTTGTCTATTAACTTTGTACTTCATTAATGACAAAAATCTCAATCAATCAAACCACGTGACTTTTACTGGCAACAACATATGCGAATCTACAGACTTCACTTTTATGAAGCGTAAATCTAACTCGGCTAGATAACTCATGCGCAGTACTGACACAGATACTAGTAAACAATGGCCGATGTCATAGCACAAACGTGATTCTTGCCGTCTAAAAGATCGCTTTTCTCAGTGAATAAAAACAAAAAGCTTGTCGCATAAAAATACAAGGGAAAAATTAATTTTTTTGAAAAAATAAAAAAAAACCCAAACACCGCGAGTAGCTGGCGGTGGAGCGATTAAAGGGGGCAAAATCGCCGGCAGTTATTGACAGGGCTGCACAGGTAAGAAATGTCCACAACAAATATCCTAAATATCCATTAAAAGATACAGCTTAAAGATATAGATAAGATATAACCCACATTACTGTGTGTAAATAAATAGAATTAAAAGAGAAAGAAACTTCAGTCACTATACTACCACTTAAGACTGCTGTGCTATACTGTCCAGCAGGGGCAGGGGGACACTGTTATACATGATTCTGTGACAATTATGTTTGTCCCATCAATCAGTGACACTGCTTCCAACTCCACACACAGTACCTGGGCAAAAGAGGAAGGCAACCAAATTCAGTTCTTAATGGCCTTAATGACCTACCTCAACTAGCTGCTGTAACAGTGGCTCTTTCTGCAGTGATTTGATAGCTTTAGCAGCAGCATCATGTTTAGCCGCCTGGCGTGTGCGGCCCTTTCCATGGAACTGCTGCCCTCCAATGGATAGCTCCATATGATACAGCACTGGCGCCACCGGAGGAAACGGATAGTAATACCTGGTCAGGTAAAAGCCAGAGGTCAAATATGTGGCAGAGTGCCTGTGTTCAGATTTATTTGTACTGTGTTTATGAAACAAATTCCTAAAGTGCAGTTCATTCCTTTTGTGCATTTTGCACACCGTATCAGCACAGTTTCATATTTTCAGGTTAACAAATGGCTAAGCCTTTTGAGACTTGATTATTCACTTCTAAACTTTATTCTCTCAGTAGGTCTACACCTTATGTTAAATATTTATACAGTGATAGCACAAGGTGTACATACTGTTGCATGGAGCGAGCATAAGGCCCCGGTGCTCTGATATTGTAGTTGAATGTGGGTCTCATTCCTTGGTATGGATCTATAAGTTTATAGATTGGCTTCTTCCCCAACTTCATACAAAGTGCATTCAGCTCCACAGTGTGCGTCATGCTGTCTGCTAAAAGAAAAACTAGTCAAAGAGCTGCTAACAGTCTCTGATCTTCAGGTAACTGTACCGAAAATAATAACAAAAAATTATAAAAAGTGTTTTATGTGCAGAATACTGACCAATGAAAAGCTCAGACTAAGGTGAGAACAAACAAGTCAATATCAAATGAAGGCCATTTGAAAGCAGCAGGGTATTAGTCCTTCATTTAAATGGTTTTAATTTAAAATCCACATTCACAACAGAATAAAAAGGAGTTGTATGTAAGTATCAGAACATACACTCTGGGCCTCTGTAGAACCCACCTGGGTTCCTGCCTTGGTGTCGCGGGATTCTGTTATTGGGTTTGGGCAATGTGGTCTGGGCGAGAGCACAGGCTGCTGCAGAGTGCTGAGCTTTCTTTATACTGGTGCCCTCTGCATCCCAGTGCTGCTCCCCCAGAGTCAACTGCACGGTAAATATCTAGACAGAGAGAAAGAGAGTATGATAAATATAACAGGGGCAAGAAGAAATGGGGTACACCAAGTCAGAAAGAAGATAAGAGTTAGAAGTGTACCTTAGAATGGGCTGGTCCTTGCTCACTGAGTAACTTGTACTCAGGCTGGATCTTATTGTAACGGGCTAACTCATTCACCAAACACATGGGGGTCTTCTCTTTAGGGTTTGCCATGTTAGAAGCTACAACAAAAGATTGTCAATCATCGTTTTTTTTTTTTTATTTCAATGTAATAATTGTTCCACCTATAAGAAAAATCCTAGGCAACTCAATTATTAATTAATATGAGCTATTAATAATCACCTTACACAGTGATTCTTTTCTTATTTTATTACATTACTTACTATAAATGGATTTTTCAGGTTTTCAAGGTTTTGTAAATTTAATCCAATAAAAAACTTAAAAGTTACATTCGCACACATTCAGACCCTATACTACAATACTCAAAATTCAGTTCTGATGCATCCAGTTTCTATTGTTCAGGAGATGTTGAGATGTTTCTAGAACTTGATTAAAGCTCGTCTGTGATAAATTCAGTTTATTGGACATGGTTTGGAAAGGCACATCTCTGCCTATATAAAGCCCCACAGCTGACGGTGCATGCTAGCACAAAAAACCATGAGGTCAAAGAATTGTGAACACACACCTCCAAAACAGGATGGTGTCAAAAAACAGACCTGGGAAAAGGAATTGGAAAATATCTGCAGCTTTGAAAGTCCTGAAAAACACAGTGGCTTCCATTAATTTTTAAATTAAAATTTATAACCAATGAGACTCTTCCTAGAGCTGTTCATGCAGCCAATCTTCACAAACAAGGCAGCAAGCTTGGAGTTTGCTAAAAGTCCAACATTGAATGCTTTGGTTTGAATTGCAAGTGGAAGGGACCAGGCATCCCACTTCACTTTTCCCATCCCAGTCCTATGGTGAAGCATGGTGGCAGCATAATGCAGGAGTGGCTACAGGTCTGTGAATGGTTTCACGTGGCTAAGCTGGAGACCAGGGTCCTCAGTTATTAACAATGTGAATGCACAAATGTGTGTACAAACTTTTTTAATGAAAACTCTGGAATGTACCAAAATGAACTTTTGCTTAGATTTGTGTGTATAGTTACACACAGCTTTCACCATGCACAAAGTGTTTAGCTTTTTCTTTTTTTTGGGGGGGGGGGTAAGGGCTTGTTAAATCATGGAGCTGGATTGCTATTATATTAATTTACGATTTGCTTAATTGAGGAGCATATCAGTACACACTGAGTCCCCAATACTGATAAATAAATCAGTGCCATCAGCTGGGTTTGGACGTTGGAGAGGGAAACAAGGTGCACAAATGCAATATCTGTGTAAGTCCTTTCAACCATAAAATTAATATGTTTGGTAACAAGCACATTTCAGAGAAAAATTGGGAATAATACAGGTATTTCCCCTATCACTGAGTAGGGCTGTGCCCACACTGTTGGATGCAATAATTTCTCTTGGCCAGAACTTCAACCCGTTCTCTTACACCAATGCGCAATACGCACATATGAAACAGGACTTCCATGCAATCATTGGCTTTCCAATATCAATATCTTTTCTGCATTCTTGTTGAATATAAAGTTCCAGCAGACAATGAATTTAGTTACATAAATACCAATGGTTCCTATTCCATGAATGTGCAGCTGACTTGCAACACAGATTTGTTAATGTTCATCAAATGTGGTAAATGTAATGACCAACACTCACTACTTTACTGACCAAAATCAAAATCTCTACTTCAGCAAAAAAAAGGTTACTTGTGTGTGCACATGTTTTGATGTCACTAACTAAATGTCAGTCATTTTTGGTACCTCTTAAACCGTACTATATGATACTACTATACTACCATATAGTTGAACATCTCTAGAGAGACCTGAAAATAGCAGTACAAGCAACATCTTCCAGGCTGGCAAGGCTTGAGAGGTAACGGAAAGTAACTGCAAAATCCAGCTATGCCAAGCTTATCCAAGATGGTTCAAGGCTTGTAATGGCTGCAAAGGTACGGAGTTTGAATACTTGTGTAAACATGAGATTTTTGCATCTTGAGCAAAAGTTAATTAACCTGATCCGTTTTAGTGTAAGGCTGTAGGGTAACAAAATGAGGGAAAAATGAAGGGATACACAGTTTTTGAATGCACTGTATACTCAAAGTTCCAACAAACTTTCATCTACCTGTAGGGTTACAGAAGGGTGTAGCTGAGGCAGAGGGCAGGGCAGAGCTTCGTAGCGGGTGACTGGCACTTTCTGAAGGTAAGGAGCCAGTAGCAGAAGGAATGCTGAAGCCAGGTTGGGGCTGTACTAGCTGTAAAGGAGCAGAACTGGGTACAGGGCTGCCAGGAGACTGAAACTGAAGCTGGGACATTATGGCTAATGATTAGGAAGACGCTTCGCAGTCTGGGACAGGATTCTCACAGGACAATAATGAGCTTTGGTAACAGGAGAGTGGGTGTTTTAGAAAAGTAGAAGACTGCAAAGCTCTGCCTGCAAAGAAAGACAACTGAATTAAAAATTAGGATTTTTTTTAAAACACAAGAACCGAAGAAACCTTCATGCTCACATTTTCACAATAGGCCACTCTAAAATTTTAAACCCAAATAAATATCTAATTACGACTTCACACAGCAAGGAAAGAAAAATATTGCACATTATTTCACTGATAGTAAAAGGCTAACGGTCCTTAATCAAAATTCTTCTACAGTACAATGACAGCTAAATGTCTCTGGCTAATACTTAACGTGGAATCTTTTTAATCCGACATGTACATTTCTGTAGGATAAGCCACAGTTATATTGAACAGTTAACTACCGAAATTCTCGCCATTATCTCTTCCAGCTAATCTGAAATATGACAGCAGTGTAACAATAAACGTAACTAAAACGAAGTGTAGCCTCCGCTAGCTAACGTTAGCGTGTACCCAGAATCAATACAGGTCATCGTTAGTCATTGTTACATCTACACAGGTTTACTGATATGTAAAATAAAATAAAATAAAAAACCAAACACAATTGAGTGCATGTGTGATAGAATCAAAAACACACAGAACTAACACGTTTTATAGTACATGCAGAATGTGGCATTTTTATCGTTGGGGCCAGAAAAGAATCAGAAGATAAAGCTAATGTTAACAGCTAGCTGGGTAGCGTCAACTCTGTACACCAGAGCAAAGCCTCCTTCACTCCTCGCCACAGCACCTCACCTCGTTTTATTTAGATCCGGTGGTAAATTACTCCATGAGAAAGCGCGTTAACATTAGCGTGCAATTTTAGGGTAGTGATATAGTGGGGTTTTGAATTAAAATGTAGGTGAGGTAGAGCAGAGAAAGTAGACAGGGCAAACACTAAAGAGAATCGCCTAATGGTCCAGCCACTCCCGGAAATTACATCACTTCCAGGGGTGGTCTCAAAAAGCTGCTGAGTTACGGTTATTTATTTGGAATGAATTCTATTACAAACCCTTAAACAAGGGGTTCTCTAACCTTTTGAGAACCCCTTGTTTAAGGATTTGTTTTGATCCCCAGGGATCCTTTTAACTGTTCGAACCCCTTTCAAATAAAATGTATGGCCCCCCTCTGAAAATGATCAAACTATTCAAATATTAGGCTTATTATGTAAATGTGTATAATAAGGTTTTGGCTATTTATTGAAATTTATTCATAGACTGATTTACTTTTTTAGTTATAATTGATTACTAGTATTCACCTTTTTGATTAATGTTCGATTTCCAGGGGGGAAAAAAAACAACCCAGACCCTCAAACTACCAGTAACAGTATTTGCGTTCATAGTAAATTAATTTTTTCCTCCAGAAGAATTTCCATGACATTATTTAGATTAGCCCAGTATCAAAATTCATAGGACATTATTCGTATTTAGTACTTCATTGATAACTTCAACCAGTTGAGTAAAATCAAATCCACAATGTGTCTTTTGAATGTCAAAATTTATGGGATAATAATCAAAAAACACAAATACAAAGTAACACTTTTTTTTAACCAAACAATTTTACCAAACAAAATGCAAAAATATTCAATTGTCAATAAAATAAAAAGATACCAAGCTTATTCTGACATTAAAAAAATATTGGTAACGTACAACTTCGTTACAGCTTGTCCACATGATGTAATTTTGTACCATAAATAAGACCTAAAAGTTGCTAAAGTCAGACCCATTTCTCCATTCAATCAGTGTTTGAGGTGATTCCTCTATACATCCATTAAACTGGGAAAATTGTAACAGATAAAAATCACGTGGTTAAGTTAAGCGCTTCTGCATTACCATAATTCATCTAAACAATTCTAAAACTTCCAACTGTCATCAGGAACATGATCATCCATCATATCAGTAGTTATAAGTTAGCTAATGCATTTGTGATAATTCCAGTGCATCAACATGAAACCATGTAAATGATTAAAATCTTATTTATACAAAAAGTTGACATTGTTATTGCTGTGGAACATACTGAACAATCAGCTGCTTTGCAATGATATTAGATTTGGCTGAAATATCGTCTTGCATAAATAGGGGTCCTGAGTGTCAGGGTTTAAAGTGTAAAGGTTAAAGGTTGTAAGCTTGTTGGATGCTGAGAGTGTCTCTCATCATTAAATCTCTCAGTCGCCACAATGCATCAGCCATTGTGGTGTGAGCACCTTTGCTCTTCAGCCAATGAGAAGGAAGACGGCTTTCTTGCTCTCTAGTGAGGCGAGAGTCTTTCCTTTGGGCTATAAAAAGAAATCGGAGATGTTAGAAAACAGAATAAGCATTTTGGAAATAAAACTTTTTCCACATCTCACCCTTAAGGCTCTGGTCCCATTTGCTGATAGTGGGGCAATCTGCACTGAGCCCTTCTATGTATTTCAGGTAGGCTTCTGAATGAAGGAGGCGCTGTGGCCTGGGAGGTGGTGCTATGAACATGAGTGCACCTGCTGGTTGGTGGGTAGACTGACCCAGCTGATTCTGGCCTGGGTATGGTGGCGGAGCCACCTGCCCGGGGCCATATGCACCCATCTAAAGAGGAAACAGTATTAAGACTAGAGCTCACAACACAGTTTGGATCAGATGTAGAGCTGAAATGTAAATAAACATGATTTTCACCTGAAGCCCATAAGGGTTTCCTGGACCAGGACTTCCAGCCATACCATTAATACCAGGTCCCATTCCACCTGTAGAGAGAAGGAAATGACATCTGAAATAATAAAAACATGTAGTTGACTAGTAGGGAGGCTCATCATGTAAACAATTTTTAATAGCTTTCAAGGATTTTTAACTCTACCGTAAAAGTACTGAATGAAGAAGTACATGATGTACATGATCCAGTATAATAGCTGTGGTGCATTAGTTGTCTATTCTTTGGAAGTATAACATCTGAATAAGTAGTGTTTAATGAACTGATACCCAAATCTTAACACACCAATTTAGCAACTAGCCATAGTGATTAATCATAGTGATTACAATTCAAATTATACATACAAGAACAAAGGTTTCATAATAATTAAAATGTAATCAACTTGAAATAAAAAAAATTATGGTGAAACATTCATTCACTGTCATATGGAAAACCAGCAGCCATCTGTGCAAGAGTGCCTAACCTTCCTACTCCCTCATAGTAAAAAGATCATTGCCATTAGTAGTGAGAATTTTCACTAATGCCTCAATTTAAAACTAGGAACTTAACAGCAAATGCAGTAGAAAAAGCGGGACTTAATGGAACTACCATTATATATCACCACTACCACACCAGCCACAAAGTCAAATTAACTGTAGATCTGATTGTGAATTTTTCTTGGCAGATCATATTTGTCTCTGGTTGGCTGCTGAAGTTGCACACGTGAATGCTTCTTACCAGGAGGGGGCATACCAGGATACCCAGCCATGCCTGATGTAAAGTAGTGTTGAGGTGGCAATGCGGGCACCCCCATGGAGTGAGGAGGTGTGCCACCCATACCCATCATGCCTTCAGGAGGACCGTGCATAGGCATGAAGGGTGGGCCATAATTTCCCATCATGCCTTGGGTGAAAAGGGAGAAACAACACAAAAGAATCCATGCATATGTGACATGCAAATGTGTTTGGTCATGCACTACAAAATAAATAACACTGCAATCTCTAGAGGAGTAAGTTAGAGAGAGAGAACATACGCACAAGTGTCAATAAAGTTATGAATGATGACAGCAGTAGTACTTCCATGTATGGAGGTTAATAAAAATAGTAAATCATGCAAATAAAACAACAGAACAAGCATTATCTATTACACCCTCAACCAATAAGCTACAGTTGGGTATATAAATAAAATCATATGGGGTCCTGAGGTGGGTAAAAGTATAGTGATTGGTGACTGATGAAAATGAGTTGAGGTATGGATGGGGTCAGTAGGTGATGGAGGGTGCCCGGATGCTGCATCTTGATTGTCTCGTGGAGAGGGTATAAGGGGGATTTGGCATTACCTGGCATAGGTGGCATGGCTTGGTTTAGCATCCCCATAGAGCTTGGGGGAGGCACCACCCCCATCAGAGACCCGGCTGGGGTACCTGCTCTCGGGGAAGCTGCCGCCTGCTGCTGCTGGAGGGCCCTTTCTCGTTCCTGCTGTTCTACGAGTTTAGCTGCCCGCTCTGAAAAGACAGCATTATACACGGTATTAAAAACTTTAATTGATAAGGCAAGTAATCTTTGGTCCCCATGAGGGAGTCCACATAAGTCTAGTTTATTAAAGATACTCATCTGTAAGAACCCGATGTAAAATAACTAAGACAAGTCATGCCACGCCACATAAGTCAGTAAAGACAAAATGGTTTATAGTGTGATATGGTTTTCATGTAAATTTACCTTCATACTCTGACTTCTTAGTAGATTCCAGGTTCCTCCACTCTGTACCCACAAGACGACTTAGCTCTCCAAAGGAGAAATCTGGGTGTCGAGCCTTGATGACAGCTCGCATCTCACTGCTAAACAGAATGTAGCCACTCATGTTGATCTTGCGCTTGGCTCCTTCTTTCTTGGATAGACCTTTTATCGTCTTTGGTGTGGACTGTGTAGAATAATCATAGGTGATGTACAATAATTATAAATCATGTTTGAATGGATTATCAACATTATCAATATTCAGCTAAAGCACATGCAATATTTAGGTGTAGACAGTGAAATAAAATTTATGATTTTAACCTTCTTACACTGATTAATAAACAAAATGCAGAAAGACCATAAACTATAGGATGCATCTAAGTTAATGCCTTGACAGTTGTGTTCATGTGAAGGTTTAGTATGTATACATCTTTGAGGGTGAGACCTGTAGTGGTATGTTAGGAAGTTCCATATCACTAGTCAGTGAAGCCTGATGCTGGGACATGGAAGGTGTTGCTGGTGCTTCATCATCCTCATCCTCCATCTCATCTATATCTTCATCCAGGTCCTCAATATCTGCAAATTTGGCCTCTAGCTCTTCGATCTTTTTATCCAACAGGGGAGATGGTTCCTTGGTAGGCACAAGTGGCTTTCTAGAAAAGGAAGAATCTTAGAAATATTAGCCTCTAGTTATATCCCCTTGAATATTTAAATACTGGACCAAGAACAAAAATGTGTATTTGCTTTTTCACTGTACAGATTGTATAATATGAACTGTAATAATAAAGTACCTGAAGTAATAGATCTCATCATCCACCACTTTGCCTGAAAGGGAAAATCGTTTGAGGCCTTTAAATTTTTTCATTTGCTTCTCGCTCTCAATGTAGCGGCTCTCACACAGGTGTACATTCTCCTCTGCAAACTCAGTGGGCCTACAGGAAATAAAGTCCTTAAAGGACAAGACAACACACTTTCCTGTGGAAAGAGAAGAAGAACAAAGACAGAATGATACAATGTAAGAAAAAAAAAAAAGATTTTGATAGTATGTGGTTTGTCTTAGAGAACAAAACTGTGATAGAACAAAATTTAACAAAATTAAAAACTTTGTAAATATCTTTGAGCTTTATTCACACAAGAACAAAACTAGATTATATTACAGATTAGTGGACATAGCAGGGCGGCACAGTGGTACAGTAGTTAGCACTGTCACCTCACAGCAAGAAGATTCTGGGTTCGAACCTCAGAGCCTTTCTGTGTGGAGTTTGCATGTTCTCCCCGGACCTGTGTGGGTTTCCTCCCATGGTCCAAAGACATGCAGATTAGGTCAACTGGCTACTCTAAATTGCCCATAGGTGTGAATGTGAATGGTTGTTTATCTCTGTGTTAGCCCTGCGATAGATTGGCAACCTGCCCAGGGTGTACCCTGCCTCTTGCCCGAAGTCAGCTTTCCCTGTGACCTTGACAGATAAGCGATATGGATAGATAGATGGATGGATGTATGAATGGACGGACACAGCAGGTCACACAGCAGGAGGGAGGTTTGTACCCAAAATGCACATCATGGGGGAAGTCTCCTCCAGGTTGCTCAGAAACACTTCACGCTGGTAGAACATCTTTGTAGGCTCATGTTCTGTCTCCTCAGGGTGGATGAATATGGGCCCAAAGAAGAAAGCAACTCCATCCTGCTCCCACATCTTCTCAATCCTTCCCATAACCACCAAAACAAAAACTTATTTTATAGCAGGCATAGGTATGAGATTAGAAGGTAAGAGGAAAAATGTTGTAATTCACTTGCCTGCCAATTCGTGGCTGTATCAATCCATGTGATCGAATGTAGACACAATCACCCACCTTCAGCCACACGTTATTGTAGAATAGCTGTTCGTAGTACTGACATCCGGGTTCACCATTGGCCACTTCTACAGGAACAGCCTCTCTCTCCTGTAAGTAACAAGTATGAAAATTAAGTGGCAAACACTTGAAAAATCTCAATTAAATTTTTCCCAATCTGAGATGAAGCTGTCAATTCCTAAAGATACATACTTTCTCAATAAAGCTACCAGGATCATCAGCAGTGTCTACCATCTTGTCCTGGTCACGATTTGCAGCACCGACGAACATGGATGCAACTCTGACTACGGGTAATGGCACATCACGAGGGATTAATTTCACAGAGCTTGGTGGCATGGTCCACATTTTGATCTTTTTGAAGGCCTTGGTCCGGGTTGTGTAACGAGACTCGCAAACAAAGACGTCCTCAGGCTTGAAGCCCTCAGGCTGAAGTTTAAAATAATCCTGGAAAAAAATATAAGCTCTTAGGAAATACCAACAGAAACATTTAATAAATGTTCATAAAGGATTTTAGAAGCCATATGTTTATATATTTGTGATTTGTTGCAGTATAATCTATTCTAAAGGTTAAGGAAAGGGAAGGGAAATGTTTTGTTCCATTTACCTTTACAAATATGACCATGCATTTCCCCAGTATCTTACTGACTGGAACTTTGTTGTAGTAGTCACTCTTGAATACTTCCTTTTCCAGAAACTTGCGTGTAGCCAGGTGGAAGGTCTCGCCTGGACGGTAAAACCAACAGCCATACAGCCACTGCTCACCTGCATCAAACAACCAGAAAGGAGCTGGATTTAACACATTTTCATGTGTATTAATAAGATTAAATCCCTATATTAGGTTTCTTTTTGTTGATTTTCACTGAACACGCAGACTTTCACTTCACATCTTATGAGCCTGTGTTGACCTTAACAGTAGTCAAAAGTATCAAATGTTTGCTGATCTGAACAAGTTGGTCTATAATCAGTAAGCACCATTTTGATCTGCTGATAATAAGCAACACAGTATTTAAGAGGGTTTTGGATAGAAAGGAAGAATTTGAGGTCATTCATGGTACAACCTGGAAGTTCAGTTCTTGTCTGTTATGGCAGTTGATTTTGGAAATAAAGAATTGATTAGACCTAAATTTGCTAAAATGTTTTTACCTGAACAAAGAAGACAAAAAGTAAAAGCCTGCTCACCGGCCTCATCCTTCCACAGTTTCTCGATGCATACAATGTGGGGCTGCAGATTGGCTTCAGATGGCTGCACATACACACAGTCTCCTACACTGTAGGTACTGTTCTCAAAGCTGCAGTCTTGACTATAGGTGTTCTGAAGGCCTGATGACCACTGTCCATCTGTAGCACCCTCTGCCTTTTCGTCCTCTGGAAGAACAATCACTCATTAATACACAAGCTTCTCTTGAGTCAAGGCATTAGTGTGTCCTTAATAATAACCCTATTGCAGACAGATACACTATATGGACAAAAGAATGTGGACACCTGATCATCACACCCATATGTGGGTCTTCCCCAAACTGTTACCACAAAGTTGAAAGCACATACAGTAATTGTCTAGGATGTCTTTGTATGCTGTAGCTTTAAGATTTCCTTTCACTGGAACTAAGTGGCCACCAAATGTTTCAGCATGACAACGCCCCTGTGCACAAAGCGAGCTCCATGAAGACGTGTTTTGCCGAGGCTGGCATGGAAGAACTCAATTTGCCTGCACAGAGCCATGACCTCAACCCCACTGAACTCCTCGCAGATGGACTGGAATGTTGACACTGCACCAGCAATCCTCTCCTGACATCAGTGCATGATCTCACTAATGCTCTTGTGGCTGAATGAGCAAATCCCCACAGCCACACTCCAAAATCTACTGGAAAGCCTTCCCAGAAGAGTAGAGATTAACAGCAAAGGGAGACTTATGGCCTTTACACACTGGATACGACATGAAATTACGATGCATAAATGCAAAAAAAAAAAAAATAAATAAAATAAAATAAACTAAAATAAAAAAAGGGGTGTGTGAAATTTTCGCACAGAAGGTATGCACACCGAGTCCGATGCAAATTTTTTTAATGTCACGTTCTATTTCACACTGGTTTTATGCCGCAACCATCAGTAATGTCCTGAGGGAATGAGGGAGTTGTGTAGTAGTGATGAAGACCATAATTATAGACATGCTCTCAAGAAAGAGAATGTTTTGGGTACCAATGACAACAGGGAGAGATTTAATCTCTTTAAAGAGTTGAAGCTGAGAGACGGGATGTTAGATAAGAAAGAAAGCAATGCTCCCGGTGTTGTGTGTTCACAGGTGAAATAATATGGAGTTTTGTTCCTATCTTTAATCAAGAGCATGGTCTTTCAATTTGAGAGCAGTATTTATTCATCCTCCCGCCCTCAAATAGCTCCTACGCGCTTGTAAATTTGCTCTGCTCCTGCGCAAAAAACCTGCCTTCCCTCTCAAATAGCCCCTGCTCGCAACGAGACTGCTTTGTGCGCTCGCGAATCTTCTGCTCACAGATGAACGTGAAATGAATAAATACTGCACTCAAATTGAAAGACCACATTCTTGATTAAAGACAGGAATAAAACTCCATAGAAATATAGCCGCTCAGCTCCCAGACGTGAGTGACACCGGCGCATAGCAGAGGCTCACTGCTACATTCGAGGCCGTTTTGCCAGCTGTCTCCTACGTTACCACGTGACCTCTGTTCTGTACAACGTGACTGGCTGATGCGTTTATTTGCGGTGCAAAAGCTCAGAAAAATCGACCTTGGTGCAAAAAAATGTGTGTCACTTTTTCGCTGTGCTTTTTCATGGACTGTGTGAAAGTACTCATGACAAAAACAATAGTTTGAAAAAATATATCAACGAGCAAATTAATAACATGAAAAAAAGGCTCCTGGTGTGTAAAGGACAAATCTGAAATGGGATGTTCAAAAAGCACATATGGTGATGATCAGGTGTACACAAACTTTTGGCAATATAGTGTACTTTTAAACGGAGAAGACATTAAAAAAATAAAATAGGATATACAATTTTTAAAATGTGTGTTTACAATAATGAAACAAATAATACAATTTTTTTTTTATTAAAAATAATAAAATATTTTACACTATTAGTGTACTACAATCTCATTAGTATTATTCTATATTAGCCCACAATGTAAGGAAACACAAAGATCAACATACCTTTCTTGTCTTCCTCAACTTTGAGTCGATCTTCCTCCATTTCCTGAGGCAGTTTTTCTCTCTTTTCCTGCTCCACGTCTGCATGCAAATGTCTGGATGTGTAGCTCAGTGCTGGGGAGAGTAGGAGCTCACCGTTCTTGCATAGCTCATCTCGGATCTTCACAAAGAACTGCTGCAGCTCAACGGAGTCCTCAAAGATCTCCGAGTCTGTTCTGTAGGCACAATACTTAATTATCAGTGCACTCCACTAATATTTAAAAAAAAAAAAAGTCCAGAGAAAACCCTTCTGGCCTTACTCTCTCACCAACACCAAGTTAATATTGTGCTGGCTCCTGACAACTGGATTATACCTTCAGTCTTTGATTTATCTTTTGGTTTAAAAAGTTTTACAGTACTTAAAATTCCCACTAAACATTTTTAAACATTTTCAAAAATATTTTTAGAAAAGCATTGCATTACAGAGATTTTCATTGTTATTAACAAGATAAGTAATAGTGTTAAAAATAAGTGGTCTTTATCAGTATGAAACAAAATGGTGGTTGTCAGTTATTTTCACTCTACCTTTTATTTGCACAACAATCTGCAATCATGACGATTTATAAGCATATATAGGGCCTATTGCTTAACTGAGACAAATGATACACAATATTTAAATTATTGCCCAGACATTGTACACATTTCATTGTTAAAAATGAAACCTGACAGGTGAAACCTAATGAGCAGTAAACAGAAAAGGACAGCTAAATGGTTGCTACTAACCTGTTGAGGCGTCTGGCTTTCTCCAGCACTTCAAAGAAATGCTCCTGAAACACATCCAGCCTCCGATAGCGTCCACGCTCTACGTTGTTGCGTATCATCTCTAAGCTAAGTGGCGGTTCCTCCGAGTTGGCAGGATCCACAGCGGGTACCTCCGCAAGCGAGTCACTGTAGCAGCGGCCCTCGTCATCCTGATGGCCCATCACTGACACAAATAGGTTCCGAATGAGCTCACAAACCAGAGGCGCTACGGCCACTTGAGCTCCCACTCTTTCCTCTCCCTCCTCTTCCTCCTTCTCCAGGTTGCGGCGTGCATCAAGGAAGGCTCGGTGGAGCAGCAGTGCATCACGGTAGATGAGCGACTCCGGTTCATTGTATATACAGGCATTGTTGAACATAAGGATAAAATCCTCAGCCATTGAATCTATGTCCTGGTAGCGGCCCTGTATCATGTAGCTGCGCAGACGCTCCATGTCAACAGGCCGCTTGATGGCGGCATAGTAATCCGGTAACTCAGAGCGTGACGGCAGCCGAAGAAACACCGTGCTCAGGCGGCGTCCACGCCCGTCTGTGAAACTGCGAACAGCTTCATAGAGCTCACTCAGTTTCTGTTGCAGGGACGTTTGAGAACGGGACTTCTTGGGAGATGCAGCACCACTCCTCCCTGGATAGGTACAGATGGTAACAATAATGTTGATAATAATAATAATAATAATAATAATACAAAAGAAAGCTTCATGACCACTTAAGGTTTATAACTCTAACTGAATTAGTTTTTTATTTTATTTTTTATTTTTTTGGAGTGACATAACACACGTAGTTTGAGTTTGGGTGAGCCAACGTCATCATCCTCAGGTAAAGGTCCAAGTTCCTTTTGTTTTTCTTTTACAATCTTTTCCAGAATGTCTGCATCATTGTAAACCTGCACAAAGCAGTAAGAAAAACAAATACTCATTACCTTCTAATGAACTGTAATGTTATATTATTTACCCTGTGACAATAAAAACTGCTTGCAAAGCACAACACAAATAGATTATACTTTACAATAACAGTAAAAAAAAAATGAGAACATTATATGGTTTTATATAAAAACATACACAGTGTAACAAACGACCTTGTCTTCATCCATGTTTAGCCTTCAAACAAATAACAGTTTCTAAATTTTTGACATACCTGAGAGCCTTCCTCGTTGTAGTGGCGAGCGTTGCGGAACATGAGCTTCATGTCATTCATGAGAGCCTCCTCGCTGACATAGCGTTCAGTACGGATATTGTTCTCAATGGTGCGCAGGTCCATGGGCTCCAAGATAACCTGGTAGTAATCAGGGTAGTCCTTCTTTGACGGCTTCACCATGAAAAGGTCACAGAGGCGTCGACCTGTACCTGCCTCTCGTGCCTCTGTCACTGCTGCATACAATGCTTTCATCCTGTTTTTCTTGGTGTTCTTCTTATGACTATGACGTTGGAAAAGTTAATTTTTGGACAGAAGAAAAGCAGCATTACTAACATTATTCAAATGACGATAATGCATAAAAATTTCATTGCGTTGGCTCAAAATGGAACCGACCCTTTTCTCTTACTGCTTCCTGTGTCAGGGGTCATGGTGGGGAGCAAACTGTCACCCTCATCATCATCTCGAAGTTCTCTCCTTTTTAGCTGGAAAGGAGATCAGCTAATTTTTACAGCAACACACTATAATTCAAGTTCAATATCATGCAGATTGCACAAACATGGTCTATATCATGGGTGTCACTCATTTTAGGTAAATGGGTCACATTGCATTTAGTTTAATGTTAAGTGATATAGCAAAAAAAAAAAAAAAAAAAAAAAAAAAAGGTCAGTTTAGCAGCCCAATTACACAATCATACATATTTTATATATACACACACACACACACACACTATATATATATATATGTGTGTGTAAGTTGTACAAAGTCCCCACAAAACAGATTAACAGAATGCAATTCATTACAAAAAAAAAAAAAAAAAAAAAAAAAAAAGTACTTTTCTTCAACCTTTTCACATTGTGTTGTGTTAAAACCTGGAAATAAATTGGACTTAATTAAGATTATATCACATTTTTACCTTGCTAATGAAGAAGTACACATCAATAACATGATTTTATTGTATACATTAAATCTAAATTCATTAGGTGGGCCAGATTAGAACCTTTATCGGAGCGATTCCAGCCTGCTTCTCCATCTAGCTAAAAATAAGAAATGTATAAAATAAGAAATATATTCACCTGCATTATTTGCTGTAATTTTTGAGCACGCTTGCAAATAGCAGAATTGGGGACGTTGTAGCGTTTAGCATTCTCAAACATGGTATTAAGGTCCGATTCCATCTGCTCGACTCCCTCATACTCCCCATTCCGCATTTTTTCTCTGTGAAAAACAGTTTAAACAGATACCAAGTTAAAGGGCTATATAAAGCATCTTATAAGCGATATTTCACCAGAAACCCAGAATACCAGTTTGAGACCGAAATACTGATGATTTCCTTGATTAGACTTGATGACTCAAGTCACATCAATGTTACATGATGATGTTGGGTAGAGCCAACACAAGTCAATAACTCTCAAAAAAATGCAGATATAGCTATCTATTTATCAGGTCTGATGCTTTAGAGTGAAATGTCACTTTGATGAAACTTATAAGTCAGTAGAAATAAAAAGTAGGTCAATATAAATTAATGAATTCGTGTGCTAGTACCTGATTTGCTGGAGAGAAATGGGGTGTTTGATTTGCTGGTAGTAATCAGGGTACTCTCTGCGTGAAGGTAGCTGGAGGAATGGCTCAGCAATGAGCTGACCCTGAGTGTTACGGCCCCCTCGGACAGCTTGGTACAACTGGAAGATCGGGTCACCAGTAGCTAATCGAGTGTGCCCGCTTTCAGTCTCCATCTCCCCAGCATCATATCGCACAGAGCCTGTAATAACAGATGCAAAGACAGTAAGGAATACCATTAATGAGCTTAAAACTTTGATTGAAGACATTAAAATAACTACATTTAATCACAACTACATAAAACTGCCCAGTAGGAAAGAGAAAAAACAAAACAAAAGCATACATGAAAAAAGGTAGACTGTGAATGTATTAGGATGTCCTTGTATGTTCATACTTGGATAGGATGAGGGAATACCTGAGAGAATGGAGTCTTCATCACTCTCTGAGCCAGGATGCAGAGACACGGTAATAGCAGGCAGACGATCACCCTGAGCAGACCTCCGATTCCTGCCGCAGAACACGCAGATGTCAAGGACAAATTACAAGCTCAGTGCATTTACTCATCTTCAGTAACAGCTGGCTATCCTGGTTAGGGTCATGTTGCATCATAGAGTAAGATGGGAATGTACCCTGAATGGGACACCAGCCATCGCTGGGTGCACACGTGTGCGTGCGTGCAC
>JAOTRR010000018.1:12553468-12564207 GCA_028570945.1 Gogo arcuatus | reverse complement strand
TTTGCTATACACTGAAGACATTTGGGTTTGAGATCAAAAGATGAATGAGATGATAAATCAGTACTTCAGCTTTTATTTCCTGATATTTACATTTACATGTGTTAAACGACTGAGAACATGCCCCACCCAATATTTAGGTGAGTTAAAGTATTTGAAAAGATAGTCTTAAAGTAAATAACACTTAATATTTGATTGCATATCCCTTGCCTGTAAAAACTCCATCAAGTCGAAAAACTACTGACATCAACAAACTTTTGCGTTATTCTTTTGTGATGCTTTTCCAGGTTGTATCGCAGCTTCTTTCAGTTGTTGTTTTGGTGGGTTTCTCCCTCAGTCTCCTTTTCAGGAGGTGAAATGCATGCTCAATTGGGTTAAGGTCTTTTGATTAATTTGGCCAGTCAAAAACCTTCCCCTTTTTTTCCCTGATGAAGTCATTTGTTGTGTTGGCAACGTGTTTTGGTTCATTGCATTGCTGCATAATGACGTTCCTTTGAATTAGAAGAAGCCATTGACTGTACAAAAAATGGACAGCATGTTCCCATTCACTCCAGTTCTACAGAAATGAAACCAAAATACCTCCACCGTGTTGTCAAATTTGCAACCAGAGACCGCACTGTAGGGACTTTCTCCTTCTTGAGTTTGCACAGTAGTGCTGAGGGGCGAAGTCACTGCTTTGGTAGGCCTGCCTACTTCTCCGGTAGAAATGGATGAGACGAATATGGTCACATTCTCAAATTCTCTTTATTACATCTATCCAGAGAGCTTAAATAGTTTCAGCTGGAGACATTTCATTAATGCTGATGCATCTAGGAAGGACATTTATCACATGAACTGGACGTTCGCCGACAGATTAACCACGGTTTCAGGAAGAGTAGATTGCAGTCAGCAGTGCATGGTGAGTTAAAAACTTATTTTGGACACCCACTTATAAAATCTATCCAAATGTTATTGGTAGTTTATGTGTTCGCTGAAGTACAAATGGCTTTTGTGCAAATTTGGATAGCTATCTGGCTGGATGTCATTAATACTGAAATAATATTGCTATCATGGTGGCTATATGTGCTAGCATGATTAAGCTAGTACAATTAAACTAGCCTTTTTTCTATTAAACCTTTCAATGTTTCAAATGTTTTTAACAGAAATGGCTAACAGTTTGTAGTTTCTGTGTCCAGAAAAGTTCAAATAAGTAAGTACGTGATGGTAAATTCTGTGGTGGAGTTAACTCTCTTCTGGGAAAGCTGTCAATCACATCATTCCCAAGTGTATCCATGCCTTCTTATTTTAAAGTAGAATTACATTTTAAAAACCAATTTCTGGGGAAAATAAAAAATGTGCAGATGGAAAGACAGTTTAGATGAGAAAAGTGATATGGAAAAAAGGCTGTTTTGTCATTGAAACCCATGGGGATGGGCAGGGCTAAAGATTGTACCACACCCAGCCAACAGGGGCAATAGACCTATGGTGGCTTCACTTTTTTAGAGATGATCTGATGTCCATTTTTTAGACAGTCAGTGGAAGAAGCAGCCAATTCCAGAAGCAGCTATGCAAGCTCAAGCCATGACACTACCTCCACCATGCTTGACTGATGATCTTGTATGTTTTGGATCATGAGCAGATCCTTTCTTTCTCCACACTCTGGCCTTTCCATCACTTTGAGAGAGGTTATTCTTGGCTCCAAAACCTTTGTGTCTCATCTCTGTACTTCTTTGTGAATTCCAGTTTGGTCATCTGACTCTCCTTATGAGTAGTTTGCGTGTTGTGGCATGACCTCTATATTTCTGCTCTCAAAGTCTTTTTCAAATGGTGGATTGTGATACCTTCACCCCTGCCCTGTGGAGGTTGTTGATGTCACTGTTGTTTTGGGGTTTTTCTTCACAGCTTTCACATGTTCCTGTCATCAACAGCTGATGTTTTCCTTGGGTGACCTGTTTGATGTCTGGATGTTAGTACACCAGTGGTGTCTTTTTTTTTTTTAGAACATTCCAAATTATTGTATTGGCTATGCCCAGTGCTTGTTCAATGGCTCTGATTTTCTCTCTTGCTTTCAAATGGCTTGTTTTTCTCCCATCGACAGCTCTCTGGTCTTTATGTTGGTTTATCTTTTTTAACAACAAATGCAGTCTTCACATGCAAGATCCAGGGCTCAAACCAAGAGGTGACATTCAGAACTATTATTTGTTTAAACAAACAATCTAACAGGGCACACCATAACAAGAAACACCTGTCAGTCACATGCTCCAATATTACTTGAAAATGTGTCCACTTGAAAAATGGGTAGGTTCAAACAAAAGGTCCCATTTTCTAACTTATTTAACACATCTAGATGTAAATATACTGTATACACTGTGTGTGTGTGTTTGGATCAATGCCAGAATGTAATCAGTTCATCTGGTGGTACCAAGGATAAGTCAATACAAATCCTATATTTAACCACTTATTTTAATATTAAGATATTGCACTGACAATAATTTCCTACTGATGGACTGACAGTTCATCTGCTGGTTACAATGACGGTTCCATATAAATCCTACAAACTTTCAATGACTCATTATCCACTCAATATTGGATCAAACGAGAATCACAGATGGATGGATGCATGAATGGAATAATAGATGCACACGGGGACACACAGACAACCTGAAATATTAATGCCTCCAACAGATTAAGGATAATGGCAAAGAGGCTGTATTTTTTTAATAATGCATAAATTATGCAGTTTATTTTTTGGATCTGTGTACCCATTTGTCATTTAGAATTCACAGAAGCACTCAGAAAAAAGAGGATAATATATACAAACTATTTTCCAAATTGGATTTTAGAAGCTAAATAATGTAAATTAGGTTTGCTTCCATGATAGATCAAATATGTTTCAATATTTCTTTGTACTGTATAACCTACCTATAGTCTAAATCTTTTTGTATACAAACTAACTAATAAACTAACAAAAATAACAGCAGTAAAAACTGGATCCATGTCACACCCTTGGCTGCTATTACATCTGCATTTGCCTATCACTGCTCCACATTGCTGGACTAATGGGTTACAGTTAGACATTGTGTAAACCTGTATCTTGTTTTTTTCTGTTGTCCTTGTATGCCTCTTTGACTTTGCAGAGTTCACAGTTCTTAGTGAGGCCTGAGCTGTTTAAAAGTGTTTTGTGACTGTGACTGTGCTGTTTTATTATATACCAGTGTGGCAGTGGGGGCGTGGTTGAGCATCAGCTGTGGACAGAGAGGAGGCAGGTTGAACCAGCAGGTAACATGTGATGAGTCTCACCTGTGTCTGATTGCTGGCAATTGATTTATGTGTGTCTTTTGTGTATGTTTGCAGAGAGAAGGCAGTGACCAGAGAGAGAAAGAACCAGTGCAGAGCTCTGTGTGTGCCTGTGAGTGTGCATGTGTGTGTCTCAGTGAGAGACCTGCAAATAAAAAGTAGTTCCGCTGACAAGTTAGAGTGCAAAATACTTGTAAACCCACCTGAGTTATCGCAAGCCTGTTCCCCGACTTCTCATTTCCTAGAACCACGAGAATGGTTACAACCAATATGCCAAAATTTCTGACCGAAGTACTGTTTTATCATGATCCTAGGCTTTGGAACAAATATGCTATTTTCTAATTAGATAAAAGGGTTATTTTTTATTAATTTGATGTATTGTTTTCTAATAGTATCTAAAGGTTGCATTCAATGAAGATTTTCTACAGTGAAAATGGTGATTATTTTTCAGAATTTGTCATTTTACACCATGAGATTTCGTACACCAAGAATTAAAAACAGCATTTAATAGTTTGTTAGGAAGCTGGCACATTGGTACTGCATTACAATTTGCCAAACACATTTCCTCAGAAAGACTTTCACATACAGTAAGTACAGAGATAGTTTTGGGACCCCAGGTGATTTTTCTACTTATATAGTCAGCATATCTGAACCTATATACAGGATTTCATTAATAATAATAATAATAATAATAATAATAATAATAATAATAAAGTCACTGCCATAGCTATTTTGAGGCCGCACTTCATAGACTTCAGGCAACTTTGTGAGAGATAAAGAATGAATGAACTGTTATGTGAGCTATAGGTGTACACCATATTTCCTTGCTTTATAGCTTGTTTGTTTAACACAGCTTTATAGCTTTTAATTTCAGCTCTCTATACACCTGGGTAAAGTAATAGTCACCCTGCTGCACTGAACACCAACAACTCAATGGTAGAACCCACAGCTTTCATAAGGAATTAATGAATTTTTGTGAGGCTGTGATGCTTTAGTGCAATAGTATTTAAACTATTTTTGGCACAGCACTCTGTACATATGGTATATTTACATATGCTCCCCTCCAATAAACATTACCACCCATAACTATATGATATAAGCACAAAACTTTTATTTTGCCTAAATCACACAAAAGGTCTAAACTCTATGCTACCAAATCCAAGTTTGCAGTCTAATCAAATTTTCCACACTTCCATAAGCACAGTTTGATAACCACTGCTTTGGTAGAAACATGCTATAGATACCTCAGAACGTCTTTGATAGGGCATCACAGAAACTTCCAACTGTTTACACTTACTGAGCAGACTTGTAATGAAAGCAATAGTAAATAAAGCTGCTGTCAAAATTGTTAAATTATTCCAGCATGTTGGTCCCCCAATGATGCCAAGCTGAGCAAAAGCTGTTTTTCTCAGTATCACACTGCATATGCATCAACTGCTAATAAAGTGTAAATTATTCACTGACAGATAAGCAGATTTTTTTTCTTTTTAACAGATAGGAGCGTGGTCCAGAAGGGAGATAAGTCTCTTGGCTACATTAATAATTTCCCAGTCTGACAGAAGTGTGAATTGCCCCTTCACCCATAAAATGTTTCAAAGCTTATTAGAGGCCCCAGTTAATGATAAATATTTTCCCATACATCTCATCAGAAAAAAAGCACTGTTTTTTTCATAAATCTTTTATATTGATTTTTGAAGACAATAAATGCAAATCTGCTAGTTTATTTATACTTAGGCTACTCGCAGTTAACATTTTGTAGTGTGTATATGGAAATTCTACAGTAGAATGTAGAAACAGGCATTTGTAAATGACAAGTTATAATTTCCATTTGTCACAGTAATATACAAAACAGAAAAAAGATGAAAAAGTCCATGGAAGTAATAAAGTACTGTAAGAGAACAATGTATTTACATCTATGTATGCTCAGTATAAGTTGCTCTGCTATTATTTTGAAGGGTTTGCCATTACTGCCTATTGAGCCAATGAATTTTAAAAATAGCTCAGAAGTCGACAGGCTAGACAACAGAGAGGCTCACTGCTGTGGAAGACTTGACAGTTCAGTCTGAAGTCTGACATCAGTCTGATAAAAGCAAGTCAGCACTTAAGATTCAAACACTAGTAACTGGCATTAATGAGACGTTCTTCCACACCAAATGTCTAGCTCCCCCACCATTAAAGGTACTACATTGTCTGTCTTTCACATCAATAACCTAGATCTGTCTTAATACATTCCAAATGAAGGAAAAACAATACATTGCACTTTCTCATTATGTCATGGGATTGTTTCAATCATTCTGATTAATGCAGAGATAAAAAGCTACAGTGTCAGGCATGACAATAGATCATCGAGACACTTTTATTCTCTAGCAACTTAATAGGACTATATGTGGGCAGGCTTTCCACTTACAAAAGAATTGTAGCTCTGCATGATCAGTTCTACTTATACTTAAATATTTAAAGTCTTGTTGAATTACACTAGGGGTTAAAGGGTTTATGCTACTTTAGTCAGCTCATTGGGGTAGTTTTCTTTTATATACAAAGTCAAACACCTAACCACTAAATACAACACATTTTGTGCATGACTACATACACATGACACTACAACAAGCATCTGAATGTATATGTTTTTGTGATTTTGGATTTGTTTCCAGGTGGGTATTCAGCATAGGAAATTCTAGCAGAAGGCCAATCTTCAAAAATTCCAAAGTGCAAAGTCATAGTAGATAGTTTTATCCTTGTCCCTTACAGTTTGTAGCAGTAACCCCAGAAGGACCTAAAAAGGTTCTACCCTTTGCACTGATGGCTCTGGCAAATTTGGATCTTAAATATATGCCAGAAGAGAACGGAAACATTACATGTGTATGTGCAAATATGTGTCAAATAGAATGTGAAATAATTATGCAAAATGTACAAGTCATGCTATTATTCTCATATAAAACACACAATCCTTCTGACTTGAAGTTGTCAATACCTTTAGATTTATGCTTTTTTGACAGGGTCATAATGTTTAGGTATGCGCAGACTTCAGCAGAAATATACAGCACTGGCTAACAGTTCAACCTGAATTAGAAGATAAACACATAAGAGCATAAACATTGTGCTGAAAGAATAATATATACTCTATCAAAATAAAGCATAAAATGAAGATTTTTCTGTTCAACCAGTTGTTCGAGGATAAGATCTACTCTGGGAGCATCCATACTGACGAGATGGAGGTATTCTGACTATGAGAATAGTCAGAAATCAAATTAATATTGAATATCATTTGAGGTATAAATTGGTTATGCAACATTATATATGCTTGGAACATACATATGTGTAAATAACTGAATGTAATGGTAAATGGTGCAGAGGAAATTTTGCCAGGAATTTTAATATTAAACTCAGTTATGGACGTTCTACTTCCAGGGCTATTTGCACATGAAATACAATAACAGGTCAATGATTTGTAATTGACTGTAATAGCAAATGGTGGGGTTTTTTTTGGCACTTTTGTTGTACCCAGAGGTTTGTCCACAGTTGTGCTGTGTTTCCAGTCTCTTTAATGAATGGCTTGTTTTTACAACAAGGTGATTGTTATATGGATACATTTTTTTTGCATGTTTGCATACATGTTCGTATTCATATGCTAAAATGTTTACAGTGCATGTGATGTTGCCACAAAGGGTGATAATGTTGCCACATCTGGGTGTGATGGAAAGGTGTCCACAAACATTTGGCCATATAGTGTATAGTGAGAGATTGGGAAAACTCCCTCCTGATGTATATCATTGAGAAGGAACTAAGTTTTGAAGGATGGCAACTGCTTCAGGGGTGAGATTTCTTTTGTTGTTGTTGTTGTTGTCAGACCTCTGACCGAGCCAGCTGAGACTATATGATGAACTGATAATAACCATTGCATACCAACAATCCACCGATAAACAGAAAAAAAGAAAACAAAAATAACTCTACCACCTTACTTTTCCCCACCATATGTTTTGACAAATTATGCCTGGTTTCCAATTATTCTTGGACTTACTAGTATTTTTCATTCACAGTCAGAATATTAGAAGCCACACTGAGGAAAATGGATCAATCAAAGGAACAAAAAGAGTATTCTGAATTTTTTTAAAGGCAGTTTTCTACTGCCAAAATGTTATTGCTCTAATAGAATGTCACATACTGACAAACTATGAGAAAACAATAATTTGAGTGAAGTAGGCTTAGTTTATAGTAATGTGTGATTAGTTTGCTATAATTCTTTTTAAAATACATTTTCTGAGGCCTTTTATTTAATATGTAGTCACATAAATAACAGGATAATTAATGTTAAACTCAGTTATGGAAATCAACAGACTGCCTTGTAGGTAACACCTAAAGTGACACATAATTCCTGGCTATGACCTTAGCTTACCTGTTAAAGCTTTTATCAGTACTTGACTTGACTTTAAAACATGGACTTTACCAAATGCTGGGCATATTCCTTGTACTAATTTATTTTTGCACTGCTCCTTAACTGGATGTCCTACTTCCAGGGCATGTTTGATAAGATAAATGGTCAGTGATTTGGCCATATTTGGGCTTAGCAGATAGTGATATATTGGTGACCATCTAGCCTTCTTCAAAGCACATATCATCTAGAGACTTTTATTTCACATGTGAAGAAGAAATGGATGTATTACTGCTAACATTATGGCACACATTTATTATAGAATTAAATTTCCTCTCAGAGCACTAGGCTAAAACATTACACCCCATATCATCTAAATTTTTCTGGCCCAGAGCATGCAACCTTTGTATTGTATTAAACTCCACATGAACTCCCTGTATTCACCTCGCTCTAATGCAGTTTTTAGAGAAATTTGAGGTTTTCCAGCATTTGAAACAAGCAATAGCTACAGAGAGACTCTTCACCAGAGGACTGTTCCCTGATATAACATATGAAAGTAAGTAACAGCGAGTTTGAGAGGAGTTTGACAAACTATTCAAGCACTTAAGACATCAAATGCTCCACAACCTGAAGACTAAATTTTATGGATGAAAAGTAAACTGAATTGATCTTAATTATTATATAAACTCACTGAACACTTTATTAGGAACACATGTACACCCACTCATTCATGCAATTATCTGATCAGCCAATCATCTGGCAGCAGTGCAATGCATAAGATCATGCAGATACAGGCCAGCAGCTTCAGGTAATGTTCACAGAATGGGGAAAATGTGATTTCAGTGATTTTGACTGTGGCATGATTGTTGGTGCCAGACAGGCTGGTTTGAGTATTTCTGTAACTGCTGATCTCCTGGAATTTCATGCAAACAGTCTCTAGAGTTTACTAAAAATGGTGAAATAAAGAAAAAAACATCCAGTGAGTGGCGGTTCTCGGATGGAAATGCCTTGCTCAGTGAGTGTATGTCAGTAGTGCAGTCTGCATTAAACTCCTTAGCAGTAAAATGGTTAGTGCTTGCTCTTTTCCAAGTTGTATCAATCTAATAACTTAAATAAATGGAATCACCAGTCATGTACAGCATGCAAAACAACTCATTTTTACTAATCTACCAGTAATTTACACAAGAAATTGACTTATTTTTCCATTTTTTAATAGTTTTTTAGGCTGTTTTATTGGTCTTTAATATAGCACTGGTCACAACAGAATTCACTATGCCACAGTGCAAGGATTTACATAAAAATTTATTTAGTTTTAGAGAACAACAAAAATAACTGCAGGAGGAATATCTATGGGAGCAGGTAGCAGTGGAATTAAAAAAAAAAACATGTGCATGCCTCTCCACTTCATGCAAGGTGATATCAAAATGTTAATGTTATATTAAAGCAAAAATGATTTCCCATCATAGTCTTATGCATTTGGATGTAGAATTGGTTTCATCTAGTCTGAAATATTTTTAGACTAACAAAGTACCTTTGCCTTGCTTTCTTTACATTCTGCCTACACTCCTTACCATCTGCCTCCCTGTTTTTTTCCACCACCACAACTTGTCAACATCAGACATTTTACAGCTATTGTCAGTTTTCTGTATGGATGTTAAGGCAAGTCAAGAAACTTTGCACTATTGATTATGAGTGTTTGCTGTTCATGTCTTAGAAAGTGCTATTAATGTAATCTCACTGTTTTCATTAGCCTATGACTGCACCAAACAAACTAATGTTACATTTCAGAAGAAGTAAGTGAATTTCAAATATAGATAATATTAGCCACTTGTACTCAGTTGGAGGTGAGCCACTCATCTATAGAAACCTATGATAGAAGAGTTTTAGTTAATCATTTTTGTAGAGCGATAAAGTAACATCAAAACAAAGTAAAATAAAGATTTACTCTTGTTTGCTGCTTTGGTCTCTGGTTGCTGGTCTGTGCTTGTTATTGGTTGTGATGTAGAATCATGTAAATTTTCATGTTACTTCTGTTGTAACAGTGTGTCTCCTATTGTGTTAAGATCAGCTGCTTATTTAGCCATTGTGAAAAAAAAGTTTCATATGCCCCAATATAATTTTATGGCCTTTATTGTCATATTGGGATTGGATTAGCTCTTAGAAATCACTTGTCTCTCACAATCCCAATCCTAAACCAGATTTGGCAATGAATATCAGCTTGACCCTGTTTCTTGAAATAAAATCACTGCAGTCACATTTAAACCAAGCTGCTTGCTCAAAATAAATACCCAGAAAGGATATTGTAATAAAATAACCTGTTACATAAAGTTTAGGGTGCCTTTTGGTGCTTCAACCAATCTGATGTATCCTATAAAATCCAGCACTGGGGCTTTATTCTGAAGAGAACACTGGAGCTGAGATATAAAAAATATAATAATAATAAATCTTCAGGTTGCTGTAAGTACATTATTTTTTTATACATATCAGTTTTTGGCCTTGTAGATTGTAGCTGTTGTTTCTGGAATGTCAGTTAGCTATCTAGCTTGATACCTAGGTCTAGATACAATACCTAGGTCTAAATACAGTAGGCACATGAGAAAGAAGACTTTAATCTACCAAATTTTTGCAGTGCTCCAAGACACTATTGTAGACACTAAAATACATCTTTGCAGACCAGTCAAATGTTCTGGAATCACTTGCTTAGTGTATTGCTCCAGTGTCTGCTCCGGTGCCTGAAAATTAAATAAGAAGAGCTTTGTTAAGTCATTGTCTCATATCTAACTCATTTTAACACCTTTGCTATAGTGTAATGGCTATAGGACCTGTAGAATTTTTTGAAGTTGCATTGTGTCCACTGAGGGAAAAAACTTCCAACACAAGCACACCTCATTTTACTTAATGAAATACTGGTTAGGTGATCACCTAAACCAAATCTTATTTAATGAGGAAAAGTATAAAAACCACTGCTGCGGTCATAACTATCCTCTTGCAATAGGACCAGTTAGGATGGCAAAAATAGTGCTATCTGTAGATATAAAAATATCTACTCATCATGCCAAAAGAGTTAAAAAGAAAAGTTTTGAATGAGAAAAAGAAG
>JAOTRR010000018.1:12405098-12417636 GCA_028570945.1 Gogo arcuatus | reverse complement strand
GTTTTTTTTTTTTTTTTTTTTTTTTTTTTTTTTTTTTTTTTTTTTTTTTTTAAGCAAAGGGTCATCACACCAAATATTGACTTGTTTCGCTCATTACTGTTTACTGCTCTTTATAGTATTTTTTTTTTTAATGTAGAAACCTTTAATTTCATTACTTGTGAAGGCATCTTTGCTCTACAGCATTTCTTTGCATGTGCTTAAGACTTTTGCACAGTACGGTTTGTCAGCAGAAAGTGTCCATGAGTGGAGCTTGACCCTTGCATTTTGACATGAAGAATTTGTTTACCTTTGCATACAGTGCTATCATATGGTTCATATTTTTCTTTCTAGGTAAAACGAGATGCAAAGACTGGAAATTCGAAAGGCTTTGGCTTTGTAAGATTTGCTGACTGGGAGACCCAGGGTAAAGTGATTACCCAGAGGCACATGATTGATGGGAGGTGGTGTGACTGCAAGTTGCCCAACTCAAAGGTTTACAAGAACATGTTACTTTCAAACTGTATTGATATGTGCTGCATACAGTCACATCTATGGAAATGTTACCTGCAGTCACAACTTATTGTGAGTGCCACCCAACCAACAGCTTGTTTCGTGTCATGTCTAACAGCAAGGGCCAGACGAGCCAATGAGGAGCAGGAAGGTGTTCGTTGGCCGTTGCACTGAGGACATGACCTCTGATGACCTGCGCCAGTTCTTCATGCAATATGGCGAGGTCACGGATGTCTTCATCCCCAAGCCTTTCCGAGCTTTCGCCTTTGTTACCTTTGCTGATGACCAGGTATGTCATGTTGGTCATTTAAAGTGCAGTTTAGCCAAACAGCGCTAATGCAAGCTTAACTTTCACAGGTCTCTACTTGGACTCTCTTTAATCTAATTTAAAATGACATTTAGCAAGTATGTCATATGAGCATGCTATATTTTCTAAAATGTATTGCTATATCTGTATCTTTAGCTCATTATTAAAACTAAAATCTAAACATAATTTCTCTCATCCCATTGCACAGATTGCTGCTTCCCTGTGTGGGGAGGACCTGATCATCAAGGGTGTGAGTGTTCATATATCCAACGCTGAACCCAAGCACAGTGGCAGAGGGCACATGATGGATCGGGCCCGCTATGGGAATGGTTTCGGTGCTCAGGCTTTTGGAAGCAGCCGCAGCAGCTCCAGCAGCCTGGGAAACTTCAGCAACTTCAACCTGAACCCGGCCATGATGGCCGCCGCTCAAGCTGCCCTGCAGAGTAGCTGGGGAATGATGGGAATGTTGGCGCAGCAGGGTCAGTCAGCTACATCTGGCTCGAGTGCGAGTGGAGCAAGCTCTGCTCGAGACCAGACGCAGTACAGCACAGGAAACAGCAACTACGGCAGCAGCTCAGCTGCACTCGGCTGGGGTGCAGGCTCTAATGCTGCTAGCAGTGCAAGTGGGTTTAACTCGAGCTTTGGCTCCAGTATGGAGTCCAAGTCTACAGGGTGGGGGATGTAAGTGGTGGGGTTTGTTGTTTTTTTTTTTTGAAGTGTTGATATTTTTAGTGCGTGTTTGGTAAGTATTTTCTGAGAGACTTAACTCTTTTTTGTGCATTGCGGGAGTGGGAGCAGGAGCATATGGGGAGTTTGGGGAGACCAGAATGTTTTTCTACATTTGAACAAGATATTAAGTTTACAACAGGCAATGTTACACAAACAGCATCTTGTGTAATTTACTTTTGCCCCATCTTTGTCCTATATTGGTTAATTTGGGGTCGGAAGAAAATATTTCAACTGGATTCTTAAAAATGCATGCAATTTAATCTGTAGTCACAAACATGCATGTTTTACAGACCAAATTTGTACCTCTTGAAAGCTTGTTTTTTTAAATTTTGAATTGGGAAGAATCTGGTTGAAACCTAAGTCTTTTAAGTACCATGTTTTATTTGCAGGAAGATAAATTTAAAAATCCTTCATCGAAATCTCTTCTGCAGTTGCCATCTGTGGGTTATGCCTGAGAAGAAGGCCCTCTGTGGCAGCTCTGTGCGGCTGAGATCATAATCCCATCTTCCTCATGTCTAAAAGCTCTCATCGCTCGGCTCGCTGACACGGTGGGTGTCTTGTCTTTTTTTTTTTTTTTTTTTTGGTCATCATATTTTTCTGATTTCACAAGAACTGTACAGAAAAAGTGAACATTTTTAACAACTGTTGAGTGCGCTTGGTGGTGGCGAAGAGTGAGCGAACGGAGAGAAAGGAAGGCATGGAAGCGAGCGAGCGAAAAGACTGATGCGAGTGCGATGAAAGAGCTAAAATGTGACTGGGTGGCTTTTGTGAGCGCGTGAATGAGAGCTTGTTGACATTTCCCAGCCTCACCTATACACAACCCTGAACAGATGGACCATTAGTTTACCTTTACCTGAAGGATCACATTTTCCCTCCTAGGCTTCCCATTTTGCTTTTCTCCTATCATATACTGACAATGTGCTTAAATAGTTAGTGGAATGTTGTGATGAGTAAATTTTTTTTTTTTGTCTTGCTTATATAAAACTGATCTGAATGCTGTATGGTGTGTGCGCTTTTCCTTGTGATTTGACCTGTAAGTGTGAACTTGTGGATGACATCTTCAGTGGCCACTGAGGGGGTGGGAGAACGAGTGATGGTGTAAGTGAGACCTGTATGTTGAGTGATGTGGATGTCTGTGGAATGAATTTCTTCTAGATAACATTTGCTTAATGTTTTTTAAAAAAAATTATATGGCTTGTGAAAAGAAGGGAGTGCTCCAATAAAACTTAATTTGAATATCAGCTTTTTTTCATTCTGGAGTTACCTCAAGTGATTTTGAATAGGGGGAAAAAAAATCTGAAAACTAACTGAATTCACACATTTAGGGGCCTGGAAAATGGCTGGCTGCAGGTTGCATCTGACCCCCAGGTGGAAAGTCCGTTTGGGGACGGAGGAAGATGGAGGAGTGTCTGGTTCCCCATTACAGCGTTAGCGTCTCTGGTAACAGAAATACAGACTGTAGAATGTAGCTAACCAACAGCCACCACAATGTTGGGCTTCATTCTTGGAGCCAGATCAAGCTTGGCCCTGGGCTGCTAGAAATTCTTTTAATGCAGGATTAATTAGGCTTAATCTGGATCCAGAACAATGGCTCAAACATTCTGGTGCAAGATGCCAAAACACTGGTTTTGTACAAAATTTGAGTTACACTAATTTCTTTTTTTTTCCACTAGTGTCTCCTTTTTTTGTCAAAATGGGGTAAATTGAGTTTGTAGTTGAAACAAAAGTATTTATTTCAGATCCATTTACCAAATGTCTCACACTTCAAATTTATTAACACTTTTATACAGTCATAAATTTCTTGCATTCACAGGCAGTGGAAATGTTTTGCATCTTCTATATTACAATAAAATACAATCTTGATGCATGGCTGTGAGTAATTAATTGATGTACTACTTGTAAAAAAGAAAAAAATTCCCTGAAGAAATTAATTCAGGCCACACCTGTGTGTTTAGTGATCTGTGCACTTCTTGTCCACATTGGCAGTGTCAGGTGATGAGTGTGGTCAAATGAGTTAGTTTTCTGTCTCTCTTGCTTCCTGTGCTTCATTTCCCTCCATCTCCTTACTCTTTCTCTTGGCAGCATTCTTCTTCCTCTTCTCCTTCAGCTCCTGGTTATTTATTGCCAGTTCTTCACTCTTTTGCTGGATGTGGCTGGACTGGAGTAGCATAAAATGAGAGCATTTAAAAAATAATAAATAAATAGAAGAGTAACATCAGTACTACGTTGCAGTGTTATTTCTGTTGAGTCCTTCATGGATCAACACATCCTGCAAGTCTCTTCAGTGGCTAAAAGTAAATGTCTTAACAGGATTAAGATTTGAACCTGAACCACCTACTAAGAAGTTTGACAAAGCTTCAAATTTAGTTATTCAGTTGTTCAATACATACAATATTGAAGCAATTTATTTTTTCCCCTTCCATTAACTATTTCAAAAGGTAGCATTCTTCACGAATCTGAGCAATTATAATTAAAGAAATACTCCCAACAATCTCTAGAGAGATACATAAACACTGCCTTGGCTTTGATTAGATCAGGCATCAGTACTACCAGACTTAGGGGAAGTTTAAATGATCATGTTTTTGTTTTTTTTGAACTACAAAAACCTTTAAGGCATTCTCTTGTGTCTGCTTCATCCTACAACTTCTGTTGTGGGGTATAAAGCTTTTGGTTCTAAATTCATGTTATACTTGTGCATTTTACACATTTCTTGACTGAGTTGTCAGACTTCCACTATAAGTGATTCTCAAGTAAACAGATTTTCTGCTCTTTGTTCAATGAAGGAAAATTGCATTTCAGGATGTAGTGGATAGAGATTAGGTGATGGTGTATAATTAGAGGCAAATTATATTCCCAGAATAAAACTGATTAAAAAGGACATCTGTTTGCAGGCCAGTTCTGGTGTGTGAGACTCAGAGATTCATACCAGTGCAGCGCTCCTTCTTGCTAGAAGTTTCACATCATCCACAGTGATTGTGTGTCTTTTGGCATGTCTTGAAGGAAAGCAACAAACAGAAGGCATGTTTGTGCAGGTCTGTAAACATGCTGTCAAATTGTTTGACAATTAGCCACATTTCCCCAATCCTGGACTTAAAGGAGCCTTTCATTACAGAGTTTAAACTCAAGAAGCATTTGCATGTCAGTGGGTGTTTTATTCAGTGGAAAACACTGCAATGTGCAGCGCATAGCTACTTCATGATCAGGATTGGAAAAACAATACAGTACAAGTTGGAAAGTAGGTCAAATTTACCTTGCAAAGGCCTCCAGATCTTTTGCAAATATCTCTACAATGTAGAAAGACAGTGGAAACATGGTGAACAGATCCACAATGTTAATGAAGTAAATATCAGTGCGTTAAACTTACCACATTGTCTGAAAGTGGTTTCAGCAATTGCGGCTACTGCTTGCCTGCTTATCTCCTTCTCAGACTCCGCCGCTATGCTCTGGCAAAGTTTACTGACCGTGTAGTGGACGGCTGCCTTCAGTCTCTGTGGTAACGTTATTGCCAAAAAATTTTTTAAAAGTAAATGTATTTCCATATTTGCCTTCTTGGCTCTAATAACCTGTGAGTTTGTTAATACAACCAACAATTCAATTCAGGAACATAATCATGCAAGGAATGACGCACACCAGCTTGACATACAATAAATGACTACTTTCTTTTATCATATTAAAAAAAATTGATTACCTCTATCTCTGAGGGAAAAAAAATGCTTTTATTCCTAAAGCACAAGGAATTGTTGTCTTTCAAGTTACATGAATGCTTTTCAATGAAGACCATGTCCATTATACTAGTAAATAGAAATAAATAGAAAGTTTCATAAGTACTGTACAATTGAACTACTTTTTAATCGGCAGTTTATTGGTAGTTACTAAACTTGTAGTTAAACACTTCTGTGATAAAGCTCTCTGTTTACTGGCCACTCTAAGACTGAGTCAAATAAAAACTTTTTTTTTTTTTGCTTTGTTTATTGAAAATAGGTGTCACAAAAGTGGATCATTTTTCTACATAATCTCAAATTCTTTTTTTCAATGCAAATATTTCCAGATCCCTCTAGAAAACATTTTTTGATTCAGTTCAAATTTAGTTTATGTCTTAAAGTTTTAATTTGACTTGGTCACCTATGGTCATAAGATAGAAGTAGTGACCAAAAGAATAAGGTTGAGTACAAACAGCTGAAATGAGGTTCCTCTGCTTAGTTTTCTCTCTGTAATACTGCCAGGAAGTCAATAATCTGGGAATCTGGCTTTTAAACCATTAGTGGCATATGTATGGAGAACTTGGAGCTTCTTAAACTTATTTTTATTTATTTTTTTGGCAGTCTGAGACCTCTTTAACTTAAAAGAAAAAAAACTCCGGGGATCCTATCAGTACAGATTTATTTCATGAACATAATTCCATTATTAGGTTCATTATTTAAATGTCCACAGTGATGATTTTGGCCACTAATTAGAGAAGGTTTTATTCTTGAACTTGAACAACAGAAAACGTTTCTATTAAAATTGTCATTAGATCCATGTTAACATTACCTTTAGACATTTACTACATATATAACAACTGATAAGGATATGTTATTTCTACCACTGTAACAAAAACAAACAAACCCGTGTCCGCCTGGTTCGGCTTCACACTCCTGACTTTCAGAGCCACTGTACTACTGATTTAAACATTAAAATGGTGTCCAATCAGACTCCCCACAGCTACACAAGGCTATTGGCTAACATTTCTCAAGACTTTTCACTGTATTTAAAGCGCTTGAACTAAACCGTTGTATAAATAATAAATGTTATTTCCGCAAGGAGGACTGTGTTGATGGTCAAAACAAAACAGCTGGCGTCCATGACTTGTGCTGTTCATCTGTAAAAGTATTAGCTAGAGGCGAAAAGACAACTATAAAATAAAGTTAACTTTACCATAGTAAAGCAAATCACGAATTTCAGTAGTAGTAGTTTTAAAATCGACTAATACAGAACTACAGCTCCATTGTTTGAAAACACCTGATTACACTTATCTTTAGCTTCCATGTTCCTACCTGTGTGTACGCCTCTTTCTCATCCATTGCGATTTCACTACGTCTTCAACAAATAACTACGTTGTATTAGATTCAGTTTTAAGTTTCTCTGAAGCAAAAATAGAGCCACAAAATAAAACTGACGCCAATTTGACTCACGTCTGAACCGGTTAAAAATTGCGCGAAATTTTTTTTTTTTGAAGCGGTTTATACGCTGTGAAATACAAACAGCGCCCTCTGCTGTTTCGGAGTCAACCTCTTGGATTCGCATGAATGACGAAAATTTACATCCCTTTTCCTATTATTTTTAGAGAAAGTAAATGTAACCGGGCAGTGGTGGCTGAACAGGTTAAGGTACTGGGTTAATGATCTCCAAGCTGCCACTGCTGAGCCCTTGGGCAAGGCCCTTAACACTATCTGCTCAATCTATCCATGTCGACTCCACATAGAAGTGGGGAAAAGATGTCAACAGAAGAAAATAAAACAAACATAACTATTTGGGGATGAGTCAGAAATATTACAAACAAAATGCATTCTGCAGCAAAACATGATCAACAGAAGCAAAAAGTTTTGCTACTCTCCCATGGCCTCATTTATCAACAAGGTTCTAAACTGTTATTTACACATAAAATTTAGAAGTTTCATACTTACAGTAACTAAGAGTTATCCAATCTGATCGGACGCAGGTCATACACACAAATATAAGTAATGAAATTGAAAGGAAAACTCCATCCTGAAGCGCATTAAAATATGTTTATAATGACATGTGTGGTGTGCTTAGCAGTTCTGGTGTTTATTTGTTGATTGGTGCTATATTTTCAATATCCCTGTGAAAAGTTAGCGGTCGGGGTCACCGTGGCTCCAGAGCCTATCCCAGGCACGCTGGGTGTATCCTGGGAATACATCCTGAATGGGATGCCAGGGCACCATGCATACACACACATTCACACAGTCAGCCACTTTAGAGTAGCCAATTCACCTGCCTGTATGTTTTTGAGAGTTGTGAGGAAACCAGACAACCCAGACGAAACCCACACAGACACGGGGAAAGTATACACAGAAACACGACACAGTAATCTGAGCCCAGGATTGAAATGGAGACCCTGGAGCTGTTTTTACATTGTTCTTAACTCACCTGAGAGAAAAGCCTATAAAACTGTATAAAAAGTTCTGCTCAGCCACAGAGAAAAGTCCTTCCAACCAATTCTTTAAAATAGACATTGTGTGTAAAGGATTACGCTCTGCACCCCATTACTACACACACAGCACAGAGAACTGAAATATGACACATCACAGCTGTGTTTCACTTACACACTTGAATGAGCTTACATTCCAACTAGCTCTTTCAAACGTGTGCAGAAATGCTTGCGAAGTCTTCTGACCCGCTTCAGTGTGGATGTCAAGCATGCCAGCTAATTACAGTGGGACATGGGTCACTATGGAAAATGAAAACTTCAAAAAGTACATGGTTGCACTCCTTGAATAGAATATTTCAAATATACTAGGCTGTGCTATTTATAGAGCTTGTATATTGTTATTTGAATTGTTCCTTATTTATGAAGAGAATTAAGATAATTTAGAAGGATCATTGCTGTTAATTAATAAATATGTGTTAATGCTTACCAGTAACTTGTGTAGCTAGCTCCTTTGGATTTTATAAATATTTAATTTTGAATAATAACTCTAAGACATGAGTGCCACACATAGCCACCTATTCATACTGGCCCATGACTGGCCTTTCCTCCTCTACAGTTGATACTTCCCACTCTGTGCAGGATTTGTCAACTGGACCACAGCATCCTGCTTGTGGCCCTGCAAAGCCTGGTAAGACCATGGTTTCCTCTACTGCTTTATCTAGTGGTTGGAACACTCAGAGTAGATCTGCTGGCCCAAACACAGAGAGATTTGGCACCTTCAGCCAGGTCACCTATGCCTGTGGGTCTGCCCTTTGGATTAAATGCCCATCTGCCTAAAATTGCATTGCCTGATTCTAATAATAATAACCTTTTTTTTTTTTTTTTTTTTTTTTAATTAGGGATTATTAGACAGTGACATGTCCCCATCTATGCTAAAGGTATAATATGGCAGCCATTGCAGTGCATAGTACTGTGGATGGCATCACTTTGGCAAAAAAAAAAAAAAAAGTCAGCAAACTGCATGCTGTGTTGATAAGCTTATCTTGCATGTGTTGGTGGCCAGATAATTCTGGGGTGATCTTGTGGTTGAATTCAGGATTCCTGCCCAAGGTCATATCATCCAACTTACTGAATCAGTAGATTGAAAGCTTCACTTCCAGCTTTTAGTGAAGGTTAGCCTGCACTGTGTTCCTTGTTGCACTCTACAGAACACCCCTAAAATATTTTTTACACCAATTGTTGGCCATTCCATTGTCAAATCACACCGCTGAGGGAAGTACCAGTTGGGTCTTTGTCTAAGCAGAGGCTGGGCCACTGGATGGTAGACATCATCAGTATGGCTGGAAGCCCAGGATCTACTTTAGTATGCCATTCTACAAGGAGCATCATCTCCTCATGGGCATTATTTAGAGGCATGTCACTCCAGGAAGTGGTATTGCTGATACATGGGTATCACCAGGCTCTGTATCACTTTCTCCAGGCTCTAAAAGGTTCACATCACTCTTCCCAGCAGTGAAAGTTTGGCAGGCATCTCTCAACACCTTACTGATTAGTCCAGTTCCTTATTACATGGTGGCTTACATTACCTAGGTGATTCTGCCACAGGCAGCTGGGAGGGATGAAATAGGAGGTTAGTTACATATGTAACTGTAGTTCTTTTAAAGTTGTCCAGGTGATTCATACAGCCCCTGGCATTTATCGGTACATAGGGTTAGATGCGTAATTAACATTTTGTCTATTGAATTACTAGCTTAGTTTAGTTAGTGTGAAACAAAATGTACTACTTTACTCTTTAAAAATTTAGCATAACCATATTGTGCTACTGGTATATACTAAACAACTATACTACTGTACTACTGTTGGTATATAATATATGGAAATGGCCTATCATATTTGAAATATATCATATTTCAAGGCTATTTTTTTTGTCTGTTTTCCAGTATATAACTCTAACTTGCCTTGGCTAAAAATGTTGATTATATGGACAGGTTAAATAGCTTTTAATTTTATTTTTTACATTTCAAAAGTGATTTATAATTGACAAAATGTTGTTTTTGTGCTTGGTCCATCCACAGGATGGTGCTATATGCAAAGTTCATGTGAAATGGCCTTTACTCTATGACTAAGCCCACAAGAAGACCAGAAGCATTCTGGTGAGCTCAATTCCTCTTTCTTTAACTTTGTCATATTAGAATTAGTTTGCTTCTTTAACAGGATACTGAATCTTATTGTGTCTGTCCACACTCTTTCTTTTAAAGTATGTTTCTCTTATGCAAAATCAACCCATAACCTTCTGCATGTTTTGCATCTCCACAGCCTGTCTGAATGACTCTGTGCCTTAGAAAGAAATGTTTCATCACTTCTTGGTTCATGCAGCTTTTCAGAGCAGCAGATGGCTTCCACGAGACCAACGAATGAAATTGTAAGCTGCTGATATGAAACTGACTTTGGGAAGATTTTGCAATGCTTGATTTATTTTAAAACACATTCAGAACAGATAAGAATTGACGTATGATGCTGAGTGAATTACACTTTGTTTATATATGGTCTTAGTCATGACGTTATGAAATTCTGTGCTTGTCTTTTTTTTCAGCCAAATAGTTCTTTTTATTTTTGTGGTGCTTTTTCTGACACCCCAGCTTTACATATTAACAAGGCAAGTCATAGTAGTGTGTGTGTGTGTGTGTATGTACGTATGTGTGTGTGTGTGTGTATATATAGTTTAATCTAAGACCAACATTTCTGCCAATTCTTTGTTGGTAAATGTAAATGATATCTTTCCAGGCCAAAGTCTTCCCGCTACTGTGAAAAGCCACTCTTGAACAACCTCATAGCTCTCATTGTGTTTTCAGTCATGGCTACAGGTGGTCATTCACTCTGGTACTAATTATTCCACATGTTCATCAAGTGACTATTTTATAAAGTAACACATTTCTGTCTGCTGAAGGCTTAGCAGTGACCCTTACTCTCACTGACCCTGTGCCCAAGAGTATCAGGGCAGCTTATCACACATTCGGAGTGCTCTCATTCACCCAGGGACTTTGTACCATCATTTTGACCTTCAATGCTCCCCAGTGTGTGAGTGTATTTACTTCTAGTAAATGCCAGTTGTAGTTATCTGCAGGTCCTTCAGAGTTATAATGTTATAGTAATATAATATCTTTTTCCCCAGAAGAATACCACACCAGAGCTCTATCTCTTTTCACTGGTACTTTCATGGGCTTGTATCATATCAACAGGTAAAAGCTGCAGTCAGTTCTCATTTAAACTAGTATATACAGTATGTTAATACAGAACTAAAAAATATCTATACATCTCTACACAGCATTCTTCGTGATAAGAGGCTGTCTTTGGATGCTCCACAGAAAGTCTCCAAACTGAGTCAGAGGAACATGCCTCTAGGCTGGTGTGTGAGCCACTGTCCAGCTCACTGCCTCATACAGCCCCATGTATTATTCAGAGCCTCCTGTTGAGTTTGAGATGGGTTTTCAGCTGAGCTTGGTTAGCTCCTGTTACAAAGCATATTGCTTTACAGTGCTGGCCATATAAACAATCTAAAAAGTTAAATGACTTTCATAGCAACACAAGCAAAGTAAATCCCTCTGCAAATTAATAGACTGTACACTGCATGTAACTTGAATATTTAATCAAGGTAATATATATTTTGTACAATTATTAATAATTTTGAAAATGTGCAAAGTTCAATAAATTACAATTAATATTGAAATATTTGCCGCAGTTGAAAATGTATTCAAATGTAATAATTTCTGCTGAATTATCCTTTAACATTAAGATAAATTAATATGAAATTTGACATATGATGGGCTTTGTTGATGATCCCTAAACCCCCAGCTCTTAAAAACCTGTGCTTTTTCTGCTCAGCACTAATATTTAATACACAAAGAATGGTTTCACTCACTCACTCTAATATAATAAAATTTTATTTCACTTTTTGACAAATCTTTTATATACTGAATGAATGTGTGAAAGTCACTGAATGAAATTCCACTCTATAATGCATTTTTACCAGTCCATTTATACATTGTGATTTCAGCTAAGATTTTACAGTACATGGTATAATAAAAGATTTGTTAAACAAAAACACTTAAACCTGAACACATCATTTCAACTGCCATAAAAATGTAAACCAATACAAAAATCTCTTATACATGTGTGTTGTCCACAAAAATGTTTTTCCAGACAATGTGCAATTTCATATTTGTTTTAAATGAAATGGGGAATTAACCTTCGAATGAACATCAATGGGTTTGTGCCAGGCTTCCAAGACTGTAACTTTTACAAAAGATAAGGCACTGTTTTTCTGAGGTATTTTTTGTAGTTGCACACTGTGACAAATATTTTGGCAAGTTGGAAAGCCTCTTTCTGCTGGTACTACAGCTAAATGACTACACACATTAATATATACAAATAGCAACCTTCAACAATTCATGACAGTGCTTTGCAAGCCAATCGATTTGAAAAAGCTTTTCAGAGAGACATTCAAATAATAACAGATAATTATAATTTCATTTTATGTGATGACTCCTAACATATTATGAGACCATTCATCCATGTGTATACCTTAAAAATCAGCCCTAACAGAGGCTACAGGCACGCCTTGAAGACCAGCGTGTCTAAATACTTGTTTCATAAGGCAATTACAGGCCAGTCTCTATAACCCACTGAACTGATCACAGCAGGTAAGTGCTTTAAGATTAAAATTTCTTGTTCATAAAAACAAAAATTCCCTTCTTTTTACAACCCCAAATGAGGAAAAAGTTGGGACAGTATGGAAAATGCAAATTAAAAAAAAAAAAGAAAGCAGTGATTTCTAAATTTACTCTGACTTGTATTTCATTGCAGAC
>JAOTRR010000018.1:12025287-12037255 GCA_028570945.1 Gogo arcuatus | reverse complement strand
AAAGAGGAAGACCAAAGATGAGATTTATGGATGTGGTAAAGGAGGACATGAGGACGGTTGGTGTGACAGAAAAAGATACAGAGGACAGGAGGAGATGGAGGGACGACATCTAACGGGAACAGCCGAAAGAAGAAGAAAAAATATATGTATATCAACACAGCAGTCACAACTGAATATTCTGGGTTAATTAAAGTGCTACCTTACCATTACTTTATTAAGATCATTACACAAGATAAGTAAAAACCTCTTTAAAAATACTTGAATAATTGTTGACCCAAAACAGCCCACTCAAAATCACTGATCTAAGAAACACAGAAATTTAGCTTGAGGTAAAATAATTTCCGATTAACACCAGGAAAAAAAAAAAGAGACTCATTTTTGTCCCGTGAAGCAAATTAACCCAGTGTAATAAGGGGAGGATACCCCCAATTATATTCACTATATTTAGAACTTGTACATAATCCAGATGTCATAGCAGAATTCATGAAGACTAGAATCTTTCACACATAAATGAACACAAAAAAACTATTGGATTATATGTGTAAGAGGATGTGGTTTTAAAAAGTACAGTAACGTAGCGAACATTTGTGTATGCAATTAATGAATGAGCTGCTGCCTACACAGCCCATTACTGACACAGACTTACTGCAGAGACAGACAGCAAGAGAGTGACAGGACATTTTTCCTCCATTCCTCCCTTTCATGGCACTAAACTAAACCAATAAATATAAGTAGTTTATTTAACATTTTACAAAAACAAAAGCACAAGTCTAACACCACTAGCATACTGCTATGAAAATAGCAAGACACCCAACAAATAACTCCATATCATGCGCTAGTTAGCAAATGACAATTCCAGAACATTCCCCACAGCAACCATAGCAACCAGGCTTAGCCTGGACCCACATAAACACACACATACACACGCACACACTCCCACCAAAGTGCAAGTGCACAATCAGAGAAAAGTGCAGGAATGGTCGTGACTTCACAAGTCCCTCCCCTTCAAAGAGCTGAGTTTCAAATCCACATAGCAGCCATGCACTGAGCTGACGCTAAGCACACACACGCTTGTCACGGAAACGCGTATGGGAACACACAGCAAACACTAAGTACCTAAAGATTTGCCTCCTCCTTTGGGAGGAAGAGGAGTAGCCTTCAGTGGAAAGTCTGTGGGGTCACATTGGGAAGAGAAAGGCTGCAAGTTACTGCATTGTGTGAGGTGAAGGAAGTGACTCAACTTGTGTGTTTGGCAGTTTGTACATGCGTGTGTGCATCTGGAACAGACCAAAACCAGGCTGCTTCCCAGGCTGAGAAAAACTTAATTAAAATAAGATTTTAAGTGAATTTGTTTGATCTGATCACGGACCGCCGGCTGTGTAGAAGAGCGGAGAAATGCAAACAGCGCAATTTCTCCTCACAAGCCCCCAGTGTTTATTTGTCTCAGCACTCCTCCACCTCATCCTCCTCTCAGCAAAAAGTGCTTAACTTTTAAAAATTGTGCTCTAGGGTGCTTTTAAAACTTAACCATAATCTTGTGCGTAAGGTGTAACTCTTAGAAAATGCGTTAATAATCAATCAACAAATCAAAAATCAAAAAGGTTAAACTAAAAATGATTATATATTATCTTATATAAACCTATCCTAGTATTTTGGTATATAGCTTTAGAGCTAAACAAACAGGAATCAGTGAAATCAGTTAAATGAAGCAGTAAGGATGTCAACTAAATAAGTAGTTGATAAATTCACCCACGTATCTTTTACACGCACACAAGATCACACCAGCAATTTTTTTGTGCCTAAAAAATCCCCACTGACTCAAATCTGCGTTGCTCACCGGTGTAAGTGTGTCTTACCTGTTCTCGTTGAGGTATCCGTTTTGAGAAGACTGTGAAGAAAAAAACACCTGCACATTACGAATAGCTCTACAGCTAAGCCGAATCCCCAAACACTTGTTTACAAATGCAAATTTAAACAGGAAATTTTTTTGATAATTTGCTAAATATTAACTAATTTATAAAATAGTGTTTATTCAGGTCGTATTAAAATGAACTGTTTGAAATTAACTTTAATCAAAGCAAACACCTGTGAACATCTACTAAATCACATTTGTAATGTATGTGACAGAGTCTGATTTCAATCTTTATGGGTTCCTAAGCAGCTTGAAGAAGACCTGATGCATCAGACGAGGAATTTGGTAGCAGGTGGTTTCTTTGGTCCTTCAAAGAACTTGCGTTGTACATTGAAAATAATATCAGGGTCTGGGGGACTGCACTGGCAATAAGGGCTTCTTATTTTAGCTAAGAACAAAAACACAACTGAAAACAATCACCTCTAGCTGTTCTGGAACACAAATGTTAAATTGAATGTTTTGTTACTGGTTAATAAAATTTGAGAGGGCTGTTCTGTGTGGTGTAACACCTTATTAGTATAAATGTTTTCAACATAAAATCTCTATGCTAAGTGTTGCATTAGACAGATACTCAGGCCTGTTTACTGTAGTGCTGTACACATAAGCTAACCCAGAATACAAATGGGCATTTAGCCAGCTAACATTTTTAAACAGGGAACTCTATTGACAACATGTAACATTGTATTTGGACTTGTTTTAGTAAGAAGAACCTCTTATTAAATTATTATAAGATATTTTTTAGCTACATATTGGAGCACAAAGAGTAAAATTCCATAGCCTGTGTATGTGTGGACATATCCTCAACACAAACACAGCTGCCGGGTCTAACAGTTTTCCAAACCTACTATTTTATTAAATTCATACTTCCTACGTAAAAGGAACAATATTAACTGATATTTAATTTTCTAACTAGTTTAGGAACAGTATGATGGGGTTGGACCACAAAAAGGGAAACGTTAAAATATTGAGCCTTTTTTATTTCTATTATTATTATTATTATTAACAACATTTGAGCCCTACCAGCAATACAGATCTCTTTTTACTGCACTCCTGCATTTCCTGTGCACTTACTTCCCGAGCAAAGATTCGATCTCGGACACGTTGATACTCCTCCTCTCTCTCCTCGATAGACTTGCTACGACGGCCGTCCTGCAGAGGAACCCGAATCTGGAGAAGAAGAAAAAAGGAAACAAACAAACAAACAAACAAAAAAAAAACACAAAGCCTGTTGTGTAAAGTTTAAACAAACAAACAAACAAACACAACAACAACAATAATAATAAGTTCATTGGGATTTGCAGGATTGAAGGCTCACCTGGTTGTCATCTTTGTCCATGCTTGCATCATCCCTCTTCAAGATAAACTTCTTCTGGAAATCCATGGTTCTGTCATCTTTAATGTGCTCGGAAAACCTTTGCTCAGGGCTGAGAACGAAAGAGACTCAATCTGTTAAGTCAATTGGTGTGATTTTTAACATTATCAATTAATACCCACAAGACCCCATACCTTAATTAGATCTACTAATAATTAATAATACCACTAATAATGTGTGCTGTTTTTACACAAGGCGAATGCACCATACCCTTAAAATTATTTGCACTTATTCCCTTCATTTATTTCACATATTTTAAAACCTGAGGCAGCTACAGCAGTCGGACAATTCATTGTTTAAAAATAAATAAAGGGATTCATTTTTTTAAAAAATTTGGATGAAAACGTCTTACATGCGGGTGTTGCACGTCTTATTGATGATGACCGCTTTGCCGGTTTGGTCCACATTGTGGTCCATGCCAAAGTAAGCTGCTACTCGATGTAGCAGCATGCGATGGTATGAGGTCATCTGGGGGAACTTCTTATACTGATTACTAAAAATAAATGAAAAACAAAAATTATGTACAACTGATTACCAGTTTCCTTTACAAATGTCAACACCTAAAACATTTAAATACATTTAAAATCCTCTTAAAACTTCAGGAAACTAATCAAATAGCAAGGCTTCGAGATACCAACAGGGGGCCATAAGCAACACATTTAAGTGACAGAGGCGCAACAGGGACAAACTTAACAATGCACAAATTCATGATTCTTGCCAAATCCATTGGCTTACACTGTTTTGGCAAACAAGTCACTGGTTCAGAAACACTTTGGTTGCACAGCTGTATATATTTTCCTCCCCACTTCAATATTATGGACTATTTTTTGCAGATTCATGACATATAATACTAATTACCTCCTTTTCAGTTCTAGTCTAGAACACTACAAAATATGGAAAAGTTCAAGGGGGATGTATACTTGTGCAAAAAAAACTGTATATAATCCTCTTTTTTTTTTTAAACACATCTGTACGACAACTATGTTTTTCAGTTTCAATAATGACCTTATTGACTTGCTGAGCAACAAAGTACCACATTGCTAAATGCCCCTGTAACCCACATAAACAACACAGCAAGCAAGCGCACACACACACACACATACTTATCATCATTAATAAACTCCAGTATATCTTGTTCCAGCTTCAGCAGCATCATTCTGTCCCTGCCACAGTGAGTAAAGGATGGCAAGAGATGGATCAGTAAAGAAGAAATAAAAAAGGACAGATAGTGTTTCAAACAAATGTTATATCACATGTGAGACCAAAAAACCCCTCTGTCATGTATAATGAAATCTTTATAAACATATGCAAAGGAATATCTACATACATAAATATATTGTATGGTCTGACAACAGAATTTGTTAAACCATAGCCTGCTAACAATCGTTATTTTAAAAAAAGATCACAGCAAATGGTTGAATCTAACTGGTCAGAAAGTTGATTAATTTTCTATATACAGTACAGTTCTGACAGGAGTGCCAGCTACCAGGTTTATATTAATGCACTCATTCTAATACTTTATCATTTCTATAGTAACAGCTTACACAGAGACTTAAATAGAGTACACTCCATATAAACAGATTTAAAACGTGCAGTCATTTATATGGTGAGGTTTTCCATGAGGAGATATTTATTTAACATTGTGGGAAGAAGTCTCCAGTGTCAGCATTTTGTAACAGCCAGAAGTAAAGCTGTAACATTTCCAGAAAGCATTTGCCTTATAATCCAGAGATCACAAGTTCAAATCCCAGCAAGGCCACAGTGTCTCAAAGGAAGCATGCAACTAAATTAGGGAGAAGATCCAAATCGGCAGGGGGGGAGAACAACTGTTTATAGCTGCTATAATGTAAGTGATAACAGGAACTAACTTGTATATATTCCACAAAATTAAACATAACTATAAACAGATAAAAAGTGTGACATGTTCTTTAATAAATATAAAAGATTATGACTTAGCAAATTTCTGTGGCATAAGACTGTTATTGGAAATTATTACACGGCTCATTTGAATACTCGATCCTGACTGGTCAATTGGGGCATTCTATGGTCTGTTATTTCCATTCGCGGAAGCAATACAATAATTTTTAAATCAATATTTGGTCAAATTATTGATTTTTTTTTTTAAGTAAATAGCCGTGTAACAAATGGAATAACATACAGCAAGCCAGTCGTTATCTCAAAATAAACCCCTCCAGGGTGATTCAAGACCCCTCCGCTTCGTATACTGCATCACCCTGTTGAGTTTTTTTCACAATAATGACCAACTCACTGCACATTATCCCTTATACAATTAGCATTCTCGTCAGGGCACAACACACCACCCATCAACCCAAAGTGTTTCATTCCTTACATACTGCATATAAGACTAATTAATTCCAAATTAAATAGGCTTATATTAATACTAAGAACTAATTAATTCCAATGCTAAACAGTATATGGTGAAAAGATGCAGTCACACATTCGAAGGCATCAGACTGCATCCCATGTTGTGTATTGTGTCATTTGTACCTGGAGTTGTTTTTCAGTGTGTTCACCAAGAATTCGTGCACATCGATGCCTGTGGAGTCTGTGTACTCCTGGCTGGAGTCTGCAGGAAGAAGAAAAACAGGACGGAAGTCTATATCCATCCAGCCATCTAGATAGTGGATTCAGTACAATTTTGCACCAAACAGAAAGAAAAACAGCAGTAAATGTTGACTTCTCACATCTCTGTGGTCACCCTTCCACTCCCCAAATGGGAGAGCTGATTTCATTGGAGCAGCACGCAATTTGCAAGCAATCCAACTGAAATAAATAAGGAATTTCAAGGCCTGTAGCAATGGGTCCTCCTCAGGGTAAACAACTATCTATCTGTTACACTGGAAGTGCCTGGAGCACTAACCAATCTGGTCATTAGGAAATCCTGAGTGCTTTCCAAGCATTCATTAGGGAACATCAGAGCTCAGTAGCTCAAATAATCTGTTCAAACACTCCTATTGCGATTTTTTTTTCAAGACCGAATCTAGTCTGTTATAGTCATCTCAAGTGTCTTACCGTGAACTTTACTTAAATGCAGTCACTACACAATAACCAGTGAGCTGTATCTATTGGCTCCCCAATATTCTGTTATTAGGAATACATACTAACATGTTAAGTCTTTCTCTTCAAAATGAGCAGAAACACATCAGATCAGACCTTGTCACCAATGAAGATTCAAGTGTCTGCAACTGGAGTCTTGTCACAGTGAGTACAGAGTATGCAGATGTAGTTTTTGAGATATGGTAGATGACCTCAAATTTAGGAGATGAGGTAACAGTAGATGTTCCTTAGTGAATTTGAAAAGACACACACACAGACAGACAGACACGCACACACACACAGACACACACACAGACACACACACACAGACACACAGAGGAGAACTCACCACGCGAGAGCATCTTGTGTGGAGTTTTGTCCTTCTTCTCCCTCTCCTCACTCTCATACTCATCTTTAGAAGACTTCTCTTCCTCTTTGTCTGATGGACAGCTGATGTGGAGCTGAATTATATCCTACAGAGTTTATGAATGGCAGGAAAAAAATCAGTACACAATTATACAGGACACAGTTGAACTCTTCTGTAAGAACTGTTGAGGGATGGTGCAGTACCTGACTTTCTGCAGGTCCATCAGTAGAAAACATGCCTGATGACTCCTCACACACCGCTAGACTCCTCACCAGCTTTAGCTTGGCATTGGACTAAGAGAATGAACACATCACCAAATATATAATTAAATCTCAGCTCTATTCAATACTTAGAATAGGTTTCTGAAGACACAGATTTTCTATGAATAAAAAAAAAAAAAATTGTCTCAAAAGTACTGAGGGAACGATGTGGGTTAAAGTGAACTTAATGCACACTTGCATCTAAAGCCTGTGAGTCATATCTACCTGATATGTTTGTGTGTTATGTGTTTCTGTGCATGTTGTCTTTCCTCTACCACACTTGGAATGTTGCCAGGAGGATTAGCAAACACCACTCATGGCAACATGGTGCTACAGTGCATCATGCAGCAGTGTTTACCTTGGCTCTTTTCCTGCTATGGCCATGGTTTTGACAGCGTTTCTGTGTTACATAGGGGGAAAAAAAAAAAAAAAAAACACATAACCTTTTAGATCGCTTCAAATAATGCAAATATACACTGTTTCAAACATATCTCTATTCATACAATACTCAAATACAGAACATTGCATCAGCCATTTAACAGTTCTCAAATGGAAGATATCAAGAAAAATTTGTACAATAATTATACATTATGAAATGATCACAAAGATAAACTGATCATAAATGACATTATGAACTACTGAAGCCTAGACTCAGTGCATGAAAGATTAAGAGTAGATATGAATATACTGTATATAGAAAAGGAATGATTTCTGATCTCAAAAATACTAACATACTTCTAAGCAATGGATTTGTGGAACATAATAAAAGCTGAATGATAAATTGTTATATAAACCAGGACTTGCAAATTAAGAATGTTATTTTATAGATGTGAAAAGCCGATGAACAGCTTTTCCAGCTCATCTTCAAACACATGCAGAAATGTCTTACCATCAGTGGGAAGGTCAGAGCTTAGGTCCATAACATGAGCAACATTTCAGCAGCATTCAAACAAGAGCTTTTTGTAGAGTGACAGCAAGTCTGCCCTTCTGCTCAAATTCCTCAGTCTGCCTCCACAAGGGCTTTAAAGTAGCCTGTTTTATTGCAGGAGCCCGTGTTAAGTGGAACACTCAATCCTATCCTCTTCAACCACTCCAAAAAGAAATGAAGTTCTACTGTAGAAGGAGATGGTGGTGTACAATATGTCTGAGCAGCTGGGTAATATCTGCAACCTTTTTTGACAAGAACCCGCACTAACAACTTAACAGCTACAACCATTTGTGCTTAAATGAGCTACCAATGAACTCAAGTCAAATATAGATGCTGAACCTTAATGCCGCCACCACCACCACCACCTATAGTGAACAGTGTAAGGTTTACGTTGACTAATCTTCCATACCAATGAAGAGTGACACAAGCAAATCTGCATGTCATCAAAGCAATAGGTCGCTACAGCAAGACTTCTCCATGTTGATGAAACCTGAAGATTAACAAGCCACATCACTGTCGAGCGAGACAGAAACCAGTAAAGGTTACAGAACATTTCTAAAATCCAATCTGTTGGGTTCTGCGGTATGAGCAACACCAGTGGAGTTGTTCAATGGATTTGAGACATATAAACAACATTCAGATGTAAATTTGTACATGAACAGAATCTGGAGATTTATCACAAAACTGAACATATACTGAATATTAGAACGGTAAATGTTTTGTGCAGTCTGTCCTTATGCTGTCCAGATAGAACATTTGCATTTTTTTATTGAATGCTATTTTACAAACAGAGATGTCTTTGTATCAGATGTGCATCACAGCATTCAGCACCTGCATGTCAGAAAAGTAGTCTAATGGGAATAATGCCAAAGCAATTAGCACCAGGTACTTTCGTTTACCCCTGCTTGTTCAGTTAACACCTTTGTTGCATCACAGCTGCTCACACTGTATGCAGAATGCTTTCTCCCACACAGATCTGGATGGCGCGAGTTTGATTGCTGATGATGTCACAGCCATCCATGCCTGGGAGTCATGAGAGCAAATTTGCCTGTATTCTCTAGACCGGAGGGATGGCATACTCTTTCTCCCCTGTCAATCACGCGACACTAACCAATCATGGGCTGCTGTGAGCTCATGTATGTGGAAGAGGGTAAAGAGCACTTTCCTCTGAATGTGTTACACTGCCCTGTAATGCAACATGAGCAGCAGTTTGAAAAGATGCGTTCAGCTGGCTTCGCATGTCTCGTAGGAAGCATGTGCTAGCCCTCACCCTCCCTGATTAATAAATACATTATGGGGGAAAAAGAATAGCTAATAATTTAGAGCCATTACAACAGTATATATTAGTGTGACCCTAGAGTAGAAGGTAAGATTATAATTGTGGTTCCTGTGTTTAACACTACTATAGAAGTTCAAAATGATATCATGGCCTTGACAGTTTGTACGCTAGCAAATGCTACCTGTGTGTCTTGTGCGAGGTTGTCGTCGGGTTCTGCGCCATTGTTCTCAGTGTTGTTGTCTTTGCTCAGTGTGGTTGAGGTTCCTTTACAGCGGCTGGCAGCAGGAGTTTCAGTAACCAGCACGCTCTCCACTTCTCTCACCCCGTCCAGGGGCAATACCAGAGACATCTTCCTTTAGCAAAGCAGCTAGAACCCAACTCACACACACTTTCTGCACACACAAACACAGAAGACTGAGAAACAGAGCCAGAAAAAAAGAGAGAGATTTGTTCAAATACATAGCTTATATACATGTGCAGAGTAATGAATCATAGCCATCAAAGAGAAAAAAGGTCACTACCTGAAACTGGAGTGTGTTGGGATGTGGGGCTCCACTCTGAAGCCCCAGAGACAAGATGCTGGACAGATGGTGCTCTTAAACAGGGGAAGGGGATGGGGGACACGCCATGGCGAGAGTGTGCGTCCTCAGTGCTCTTGCATCTTGCAGTTCCCCACACACTGTCACATAAACCCCTCCTGCTGGAGACACACAGAGTGGGAGAACTTTAATGAGTGAGTCATCCAGAGGAAAAAAAAAAGTTGCATTAAAAAAAAAAAGAAAAAGAAATTTGCACAGGACTGAATGAGCATTGTATATGCTCTATGACTGACACAGTATGACTTCTGTCTTTAAAACACAGAAAATGTCATATGACGAGCTAAAGTTCATCCTTTTATTCATACACTCAGTTCAGCTGGATGCATTTGTGTAGTGAGGAACAGCTCAAACACAAAGTGTCAGGGCTGAGTAACCAACCATCTGCCACAAAAAATGAACACATGAATATAAACACACAAAACACTGACACAGACAGAAAAGGGAGAAAATGTATCATTTGGACGTGAAGGCTTTGAAAGCTTGAGGCGTTGTAAGTGAAGGAAGCAGAACAGCAGGTGCTGCAAGGAGAGAGGAACCTCCAGTAACGACGTCATACTGCAGAGAGAGGGGCTGTGAGAGGGAGGGGGGGGAAGTGCGTATGTGAGCAATAGAGCGAGAGAGAGGCAGCAAAAAAAATAAACAGAGAGAGAGAGAGAGAGAGAGCACACAAAGAGGAGGGATTCCCAACTGCCAAAAAGACGTCATCAGCAATTCATGACACTGCTGACCAGTCACCCACACACATCCCTACACTTTCCAGCACACCGCACACACAGAACTGTGTAACAGTGTTGCTGTTATGCAACACCTATGATGGTTGTAACATAAGACTCAGAAGTCAGAAGTGAACCAAACTCCAGTGACGGTGAATGAGAGCAAAGAATGTTCATGAATGAACGATTGCTTTCATTCACTCCCCTGTCTCGCTGCACACATTCCCCCTTTTTCACAGGGCAGCCAGGGTTGCCAAGGAGATGATAACACCATTCTCAGCTGTGTCCGTTTGCATGAATGCAAGCGAAGGCAGAGGGGTGTTATTAAAAATAAAAATAAATATGAGAAGGAAGTGGAAGCTAAGGAAACTGGGGGGAGAAGGAATGTAAAAATCAGTCGTTTGTTTTGCAGACAACCAAAAGACAAACACCACATCCCACCGTGTTAAACAGCATGTTTGGGCTCGGTGCTGGTAACCACGGAAACCATGTGCCCTCATTTCGCCTGGCCAGTTCAACAACAATCTAAACCACATCGGCCTGAGCAAGGACATGGACACAAGCTTGTGTAACACGCACGTACACAGGCAAACACATGCGCAACATAAGGTCTGGCTCTCAGACCTTGTCTGAAAGCCAGCTGAAAATATATAACAGACTGATCAGTGTTTTTTAAACTGCACTCCATTTTCAAACAATACGGATGCATTGACAGAACTTTTCATCTGATCATCATTTCATCAGAAATCAAGAGAAGATGCATGTGTGCATATCTGTGCCGGGAAGCAGTGATAAGGTTCATTTGTAAACATGGCTGCAGAGCTACACTTCAAAAAATCTTGTGCATATGTGCATCACTGGGCACAAAGCAAATGGTATTTGAGCAGGGAAGCACATCCAGTATGGTCGGAACAGGACCAAAACCAGAACTAGCACGAAAAGCATGTTGGGAGAAGTGCTGCAATGTTATAAGTACAAAATCCTTCAAGTCCAACACATGCTTCCTCAGAAACACCACAGTTTTTGAATGTGCTGCTCATGTACCGTTATCAGGGTGTGGAATGCACTGAAGGAGAGCACTACCTGCTCTATGATGTATACATGAGATATCAACCGGGGAGAGAGGAAGCTCTGTCCTTCCTATTCAAAGAGCAGGAGTGCAGGTGGCTATGGCTTCATCCTGCAATCCTCTAATGATAGGCCGAACTTGATCTTGAATACAATGATACTTCATGCAATGATATTACAACCCCAAATCAGAAACAGTTGGGACGGTATGGAAAATGCAAATAAAAATAAGAAAGCATTGATTTCAAAATTTACATTGACTTGTATTTCATTGCAGACAGTACGTACCCAAGATTTTTCATGTTCTGTCTGGTCAACTTCATTTCATTTGTTAATATACATCCATTCCTACGTTTCAGGACATGGGCAATTTAGGGCTAGTAATGAGGTAAAACAATTAAATAATGATGTGA
>JAOTRR010000018.1:11945018-11961251 GCA_028570945.1 Gogo arcuatus | reverse complement strand
TAACCATAGCAAGATAACAATAACAAGATACTGTAATGTCATGGTTAAGAATACAATTATCATTTGAGATCTTAAAGTCTGTACATGTCAGTATTAGAGGCTCTACGACACCCTTCCAACATAAATTGAATGTTTCACAAAATGATTTTAGTTTAAACTCCCATGCTGCAGGAGTTTTTAAAATATTTTATAGTTTATCTTGTAGAACAGTTTTTAAAAGATTTTCAGCTGTGTCAACTGATGTACATCTGAGTAAGAAGAAATAAAAGTCTGCCTTGTATCAGTACAATTTGTTGTGAACCTAGATCTGAAAGATGCATATTCACATTTTAACTGTTTAATGATGTATCACATCCACATCAGCAGAGTGACATTCCCTGCCCTTTTATTTAGCTTTGGCATCCAGGGTGTGCAATGCCAGGGTCTGAGTGTACTCCCATTTTTGGATGATTGGCTGCTGTGTGGAGAGTATCAACGGGATGTGATACATCTGACAAATGTCCTAATCTTGCATGTTGAAGTGCAAGACTAAAGTTAATCACAAAAAGAGTTGCTGTCTCACTGCAGTACACTGCCACAGGGATTGGCAAAGTTACAAGGGGGTAGTTATTCATGGACAGACCAGAGGAAAACACTTTGCATCAGGATATTTTGGTGCACAATTGGGCACATCTACAGCTGTATGATTTGTTTTCGTGCTAAACAGTTTATGTAATGAACAATAAAAGATAAGGATATAAAGGGGCTTTCACTTAAGATAGCTTTTTTATTGGTTATTTGCCATTACTATGGTCAGACAAATCAGTGAATTGCAAGCGGTATTGGTCGTATGCAGCATCTATGTTGGAGACCAGAGTTTAAAAAAATGTCATGCCGTGGCCAAACTCAGTATTCCTACCAAATATTTTGATGCTGCGGTATACCAATATACCTATTGACCGGATGATGAAAATGAGGCCAAGCCAGGTCTGTGTCCAGTGAGGGCTCTTAAGTGCTATGTGGAAATGACTGCCATTTGGTGGGTCAATGGCCAACAGGGCTCTGCAGACTAAAGAAAGGTTATTCAATTGGGTAAAGCAATTATTGGGCAAATTAACATTATTTCTGTCTATCAAACATTGATTCTCCCAGACTGTATACTTCCAACCAAAATGCTGTGTTCTGTACCCAATACAACATCTTGTCATCATACCAGTCAGCAGAGATAGACTAGATATAAGCATAATAATCTGTTCTCTGTCTGTCTGATGGCCTAGTGAAGTGTTGCAAATAAACCATGTCATACAGACCTACAATCATGTGTACAGTCCTCAGCAGGTCACATGAAGACTGTTTGTGCTAGTATCCTCCCACAATGCATTTCAAAAGCCACTTGAAATAACTTCCAAAGCTTCCAAAGTGCTGATCCCATTACTCTAGACCCAGTTACCTGATTTATTTAGACAGTTACATCACACTCACTCTGCAATCCCAACTACTCACCAACATCAACTCTCAGTGGCCAGGGAGGTGACTACTATCACTTTCATTCTGTAGGAAATTGCAAAATAGCGGTACAAAACCAAGCTAGGACAGTTTTTTTACTGGGTATACTACCTAAAATCTGTATCCAGCAATGATTAACTGTAAACATCCTACTTATATGTACTGTATATGAATTCATTCATTCATATTCAGTAACTGCTTTATCCTGGTCAGGGTCATGGTGGATCTGTAGCCAGTCCTGGAAACACTGGATGCAAGGCAGGAGAATTCACCCTGGACGGGATGACAGTCCATTGCAGGGCACCATGCACACACATTCACTCACACCTACAGGCAATTTTGTGTAGCCAATCCACCTACCTGCATGTTTTTGGACAGTGAGAGGAAACTAGAAAACCCAAAGGAAGTGCACACTAACACAGGGAGAGCAAAACTCTGCACAGACAGTAACCCAAGCTTAGGATTGAAGTGGGAACCTGGAGCTGTGTGACACTGAAGCTAATAAGTGATATTTCAGTGAGCATAGACACCCTGTGATTGAGAATGCTATAAACTGCTTGAAAGCTGCTCAATCTTTGGAAGATAAGCAGACTTTTGAGGAAGCCAAGACAGCTTTATATGAAGCATATGATAAAATCAAAGCAGAAGAAGTACAAGAAACGATCAACCAAATCCAGTCAGCCCACTCTAGCAGGCAGTACCGCAAGGAAAATTATAAACAGAATCTCAGCAAGGAAGGTAAAAGAACTGGGACAAGTGTCAGGACCAAGCCCCAAAGCACGGGTTTCTACCTGGTTCAACCACATGAAAAATCTACTTGGCTGCTCCCTGTCAAATGAAGACCCTGATGAAAGCTTTCCTGACATTTTTACTGACCTCAATATTGATGAAGGCCCCTTTTCCAAGGAAGAGTACTTCAAAGTTTAATCATCTTTGAAAAATGGAAAAAGCGCAGGTCCTGGCGGTACTCCTTCAGAGATTTTTAAATATTGTGACCTGGACAATATCATCCTTGACTTCTGTAATGCTGCACTGATGCTGGGAAGTAAGCCGGAGCAATGGTCTGTGTCAAACATCATTCCAATCCCAAAGTCAGGAAATTTGTCAAAAGCAGACAATTACAGAGGAATCAGCCTCACCTGCGTGATTGCAAAAATATACAGTCGTATGATCCTCAACCGTATCAGGGGACCCATTGACTCCCTATTAAGGTCCAACCAGAATGGCTTTAGAGAAAATAGGTCAGCTGTAGATCATATTCTTGCTCTTTGAAGAATATTGGAGGAATCAAGAAAGAACGATCTCTCTGCTATGCTCACTTTTATAGACTTTAAAAAGGTATTTGATTCCATCCATCATGGCAAAATGTTTAAGATTCTGAAGGCATATGGCATCCCTCCTAGGCTGCTGTCTGCAATAGAAGCAATGTATTGCAATACAAAGGCCAAGGTTGTTACAAACGATGGTGACACTACTGAGTTTGATATAAATGTTAGGGTACAACAAAGAGATGTGCTCGCTCCGTTTCTCTTTATTATAGTCTTGGACTATGCCTTGCGGAAAGCCATCAATGGTCATGAAAAAGAACTTGGTTTCACAATCAGTCCTTGTAGATCACAAAGAGTGCCTAAGCAAGTATTTACAGACCTTAATTATGCAGATGATATCGATATGGCAAACAATGTCAATCAGGCTCAGAAGCTCTTAAAATTTGTAGAATACAAGTGCAACCGTGTTGGTCTCTTATTAAACAGCAGTAAAACCAAAGTGTTGGTCAGCAACACGTCCTCTTCCATTACGGTGAAATCATTGGAAGGGGACATCTTGGAAGTAGTGTCCGACTTCAAATATCTTGGGTCCTGGGTAAACTCGGCAGAAAGGGACATTAAAGTGAGAAAGTCACTGGCTTGGAAAGCACTCAACAAAATGAATCGTATATGGAAATCCAATGTTTCCCGTGACATAAAGATAAGTCTTTTCACTGCCACTGTCAAATCAGTTCTTTTATATGGGAGCGAGTGCTAGGCACTAACATCTGCTGAAAAATCACTAAATGGATCATATACCAGAATGCTTCAAACACGAGCTGGCAAGATCGAATAACAAACAAGGAGCTATACAGGGATTTCCCCAAAGTATCCAACAAAATTGTATATAGAAGGCTAGGACTAGCTGCTCATTGCTATAGGCATCAAGAACTTCCAGCAAGCCAGCTGGTACTTTGGGAACCACTAAACGGCCACAGGGGGAGAGGTCACCCTCCAACGACCCTTGTCGATACATTAAAAAGAGACTTGGGATTGGAGAACACTACCGAGCTGGCTTCAGGTATGAGGGACAGAGATGAATGGAAGAAGAGGCGTGTGGCTTGGCTGAGGCTGAATTGATGATGATGATGATGATGATGATGATGATGATGATCAGTGAGCATAGGTGTCTTGTTTGACAAATTCATTTGATTTCAAGTCCTCTGTCCTTGCATGTTATCCTTGCATGCTTTTCTAGCAACTTCAGAGGGAAGGGAAGCAAGGAAAGGAAAGAAGGAAGATAATTTAAATAAAGAAGCATTGAAGAGGGTTGGAAGAGGGCCCAGGTGAAGGGGCAAAGGGTGCTATGGGCACCAGGGTCAGCATTGTTTTGGGGTTAGTGGTTCAAACATCAACTGAATCGACATTGTATGGCCACTAGAGGTCCACAATTCATCTCGTGAAAGTAGCTTGTGAAAGGAAGTAGGACAAGATCTTTGTACATAATTCTAAGGAAGTGTCCTCTGGTAATGGGCCTTCTCCTGCATCAACAACCCAAGCAACTCAGATTATCTATATAATTGTGTCTTTAGAAATTATGGTGTCAGTCCACGGAATGTAAATGATGCAGTGTACACAGCTTGAAGTAAAGCACAATTAAGCACATGGATAGCAATTAGACTTTCATTCATTTGGTCAAATAGTGGGCAGTTTTCTGGCATCAGTGAAAATGCTCATCCTCATTTGTCCATGTGAAAAGAATAACTTTACAGACTATAGAGCTATATGCAGAAGTCCTTCATATTGTATGTGAGTCAGTTCCTAGGTGCTAGAGTATAGGATTCTCATGACATTTTTTTTTACTTTGAGTCAGTAAACTCCATCAAAATGGATAGAAAAATCATGTCACTAAATACAACTATTGTGTATCTGCCAATATCACTCATGATACTATGAGGATTTCACTGTAAAGGTTTACTGGAAACAGTCTGCCAGGAGCTTCTTTCCTGATAATAGGTATGAGCAATCAGGTCAGAGCCTACAGTTAAAGATATGTTTCCAATATTAAACTCACTTCCTGCATTAGCAAACCTAATTTAATTCCAGAAAGAACTAATAACTAACTGAGAAGTGAGATTGAGTAAGTTAAATCATGTAAAATAATTCTACAATTTAACTGAGAGAACCTTTTTTCTAATAACCACGGCCAGAAAGGTTTTTAAATACTGTGCACAGTTATTCAGCTCTACTAGGAGACATCAAAACATTCAAACTTTATAATCATTTATGGCTACTGTAAACCTTTTTATCTACAAACCTTTTGCTGTCTTAGATATTTTTGCGAATGGAAATTTTCCTCACCACCGAGATGTTAGCTGCAATTTCTTTTACGGCTACAGCATTGTATGATTCTGGAGAGAAAGAATAATGTATAGACAGACAAACAATTATTTCCTGCAACAAAGAAAATATTTTCAGATAAAAAAAAACATGACAAGATCAATAGGTGGGCCAAAATATTTATAGCTAGCTTACAAATACAATCCTATTTAGCTTAGACAATTGCAACAAATGTCTCTTGGGGAAAAATGTATTGTGATAAAAAAAAAATACAGATATAATTCTACCATCAATCATTTCCAAACTACGATATTTAAGTATTCAGCACCTAGATTTATTTTTATGTTGTCACCAAAACATGGCTTTACTTTGGACTAGACGTATACCTTCCAGGACCAATTCAATAACTACAAAGTCTGGAAAGCATAATTTAGGAAAGTCAATATTAGAGTAATATTTGTATTTGCAGTATGACATTTCACTTGAATGGCTTTTATATCCAAAGAAATAACCACATCTAGAATTGTTTTACACCAGTGAGGCTCTCATTGCATATACTGCCATTTTTTTAAATTCTAAAATCAAATATTTTGCATATGATATTGGTATTTAATTCTGTCCAAACATCATCTGTTGGTGCCTTGCATTTGAGATTCCACCAACTGAGTGGTCAGCCGCAGGAATTTTTGGTCTGGAAAAAAATGCTTTGAAAATTCTGAGCATACATGAGACACATTTTGTGAAATCTTCAACAGACTCCTTTGTTTCATTAATGAGTGCCAACATGTTTCATAATATGCCAGTAATGGATCATATACTGTATGTTGCAAAATTCATATAGTGTTGGTATCATTTTGGAATTCCATAATTGTTTCCACACCAGTCTTTTGGTGGAGGAAACCCATGTGGACACAAATAGAACATGAACAGAAACTCCACACAGACCATAACCCAAGCTCATGGTCAATTACCTGTCAGACAAGTACATTCTTTTGCCTTGCTTGGTACAAATATCAAGATATCTCACAGATTGAATACAGATAACTATCTCCAACTCTTCTTCTCAGCGTCTTGCCATCCTGACATGTACTCCAATTCAATACAGATTCACTGTCAAGCTTATTTTATCATCAGTATTACCATTGAGGAGTCCCCTGAATCTTGGTGTAGCCATAGATGACTAGACCACATAGGAAAATCAGACTGTTCTGGTAAGTATATGAAACTTCATCCAAACTCAAAACTGTTCTATAAGGCTGGCTGAGCTACCAGTGTGGCCCTGTTAAACTACTGCAAATGATATGATGATTACACAAGGCTGGAATGAATTGCACAGCTTAATTTGTTCTGCAAAAGACAGCTCTTTGGAGAACACTTTTGCTCAGATATACAACACCCTCAGCACATTCCTTCATAGTGCCTGTTTGTATGTCTCTTTACTTCTGTGCTTTAAGGTGTTCTATCCTTGAATTTTTATTCTCTACTGTCAAGGAAAGATTCTGACTTTTGTGTACTGTCTACTTGACTCAGTTGGATCTAGATTCTTGCCACTAGTATTGTTGATTCTGTAGTAGTGTTTAGAAGTGTGTGCTGTGTCTATGGTAATTTGTTCTCTCAGGTCTGCTAATCTAGAGTAGTTTCAGCCTCCCTTAAGTTGTGAATTGTAGGCAGACTAGGCTGCAGACATGTGCCTCAAACCCATTTCTGTCGTCACATCCCACGGACTCAGAAGCTCTCATCTACAAACCAGAGGCTGAACTACCAGTAACCTCATCTACCCTCCAGGGTTGTCCCAGTCTCAAACAGCAGTGGTAGGTGGGCTCTGCAACTGCCAGTCTGCTGTAAAGAAAGCTGATTTCGTCTCAGCTTTAGCTTCCCATTACTCTCTTGACTTTCTGGCACTAACTGAGACCTGGATATCTCCACAGAACTCAGCTACACTGGCTGCTCTATCCTCTGCTTATACTTTCTCTCATACTCCATGAGAAACTGGCAGGGGTGGTGGCACAGGTCTGCTGGTGTCTCAAAGATGGTGCTTCACACCTCTCCCCCTGTCTCATCTCAACATCTCATCCTTTGATTTCCATACAGTTACAGTTACCTCTCTGATCGACCTTCTCACATTGTAATCTACTGCCCCCCTGGTCCCATAGGAGACTTTTTTTTGAAGAAATGGACACACTCCTCAGTCTTAGTTTAGTTCCTACTGACAGCACCCCTCTCACTGTCCTTGGAGACTTCACCCTCCCCTCTGACAAGCTTCAGTCCTCTTGCCTTCTCTCTCTTCTGCATTCCTTCTCCCTGACATTCAACAGCTGCCCTCCCATACAAGGGAGGAAATGCCCTGGACCTGGTCTTCAACCGTCCCTCTCCAGCTACAGACATCAATGCTACCCCACTTCACATCTCCGATCATTGCTTGGTATCCTTCACCATCACCCTCCCTATATTGCCTAAAACCAGCAATCAATATTTCTCTCCCACTCAGCAAAACTTCCACTCTATCTCCTCTTTATCCATAGCTTCCTGCAACCTTCCAGACCCTGACTCCTTTTCCTCCCTACCATTGGAGTTCACTCCTATCCCAACTCCTACACTACACACTCAGGATTCCTCTTCTCTTCCACTGGTACATTTTTCTAATCTAGCAACAGAAGAGGTGCTGCAAGTCATCTTGTCCTGCAATTCTACCACCTGCCCTCTGTATCCAATCCCTTCCACAATGCTCCAGGCCATCTCACAAGACCTCCTCCCCTTCATCACTACTATCATCAATGGCTCCATAACATCTGGTCATGTGCCAACCACATTGAAGAGAGCAAGGGTTATTCCCATCCTGAAGAAACCTACTCTGGATCCCTCAGACATCAGCAACTACCAACCAGTATCACTTCTCTCTTTTCCTTCTAAAATCCTTGAATTGTCTACAGTCAATTGTCTTTCTACCTCTCACGGAACAACCTCCCAGATCCTAACCAGTCTGGCTTCAAAGCTGCACATTCCCTTTTGGCCATCACTGAAAAGCTGCATGCTGCTAGATCAGCCAAACTGTCATCAGTCCTCATCCTCCTTGACCTTTCAGCAGCATTTAACACAGTCAACCACAAGACTCTCTTGTCCATCCTTAGGAATCTAGGAATTTGTGGCACAGCATAGCAATGGTTTGCTTCCTACCTGGAAGGTCAGTCATATCAGGTAATGTGGATGGGATCCATATGTGCTCCACGCAGATTCTCCACTGGTGTCCCACAAGGCTCAGTACATGGTCTTCTTCTTTTTCCCCCTATACTTGATCTCTTAGTGAGGTCATATCCTCACATGGGTTCTCATACCACTGCTATGCAGATGACACTCAACTCACCCTCTCCTTCCCTTCATCAGACACTCATATTTCCCCTCTCATCTCAGCATGTCTGGCAGTCATCTAATCATGGATGGAAGCTCATCAGCTGAAACTTAATCCCAGCAAAACTAAACTGCTGTTCATCCCAGGTGAATCATCCCCACATCAGGATCTTGTGATCCCCCTGGACAACTCTCTGATCTCGCCTTCGGTCACTGCACGCAACCTTGGGGTATCCATGGACAATCAACTATCCTTTTCCTCTCACACTGCTAATGTGTCACACTTGTGTTGATTTCTTCTTTACAACATCAGAAGGATTCATCCATTTCTGTCCACACAGGCCACTCAGACACTTGTTCAGTCCCTTGTCATTTTGAGACTGGACTACTGCAACTCGATCCTGACAGGTCTGCCTCTGAGCGTTATTTGACCTCTGCAGCTGATCCAGAATGCAGCTGCATGACTCCTGTTCAACCTTCCGAAGTTCTCCCACACTACCCCATTGCTACACTCCCTCCACTGGCTCCCTGTAGCTGCCCACATCAGATTTAAAACACTGATGCTTGCCTACAAAGCCAAAAATAGACCAGCACCCACTTACCTCAAAGCACTTATCACATCCTGCACTGCACCATGCTCCCTCCGATCCTCCAGCACTACTCAACTGGTTCCACCATCTTTCAAGGTACAAGGAAGACATGCATCAAAACTCTTCTCTGTTCTGGTACCTAGGTGGTGGAATTAACTTCCCTTAGATGTCTGAATAGCTGAGTAACTAGCTGTCTTCAAGCAACATCTAAAGACCTAACTCTTCCTGAAGTACTTAAATTAGCACTTTCATTAAAAAATATCTTGTGCTGTCTTTGTGCTTTTCTCCTCAACAGAGTTTTTAGACTGATGGTCTATATTACCTCCCCAACACAATTTTTAGACTGATGGTATTCTTAATCCGTGACCTAGTGAACCAGTATAAGGATATATTGATAGAGACTTCAAAGCAATTATGTAAGTTGCTCTGGATAAGGGTATCTGCCAAATGCCATGAATGTAAATGTAATGCGATCAATAACCCTTGTTGCCTCTCAGATTATGATTGTTTCATAAGTAGAATGTCTTTTAGGACATTTTACTGTGGTTTGAACAAATCTTAAAGCAGTGGTGCCCAGCTACAGTCCAGGTGATCCGGTGGGTCCAACAAAGCTTGGTGAGTTCCCTGCTCAGAAATAATCCAGGACTTGCATTTGGGCACCCCATCTTAGAGAACTATATTTATTACTTACAGTTTTTTTACAAGACGATAACTGGATATGGACACACCTAGATTCCTTGGTGCATTAATGAATAAGTCAATGTACACAGTATTTATGTGTCTAAGGAAGTAAACGTGTAAATGCTAATTAGTTTATCCTAGTATACCAGTAATATTCACTGATATCATATCAAGCTGTTATGGACATATACAGTATTTGAGTATTTGGATATGTTTTGTTGTTGTTGTTGTTGTTTTTATTTTATATATTTTCGGTGCTATTACTCTATATCCACTTCAAATGTCTTGTCTAATGTCCTTTAACTGTGTACTAAATATGAATGAAAAATTATGTATTCATAAACATATGCCAATATAAGCTCCAAAAGCAAAACTGATAGGGAAAAAATTATTCACACACCACAAATTACCAACATTAGTTCTTTGCTGCAAAGCTGTTATAAACAATTGAAGCTCCAAGGTATTTACAGTAAGAAATAATTAGCTTTTTGCAGTATTGTTATTCAATTTTGGCCCATTCCTCTTGACAAATTATCTTCATCTACAAGGCAATGAGGGTTCCTCTGGTGGACTTGCAATTTCATAATTCTCCATAAATATTCATATTCAAGTCAGCAGATTGGCTAAGCCATGCATGGTCCTTTGAGTTATTTTGGATGTATGTTTGGAGTCTTTTCCTCAGATTCATTTTCTTGGTTGATGAATGGAATTATTGCAAAAGAGTTGCATTTTTGTTTCATCTAATTAGAGTATATTCAACAGAGTTCTGACTAAGCTAAATGCTTACAGATGTACATCTCTTTGTTTCTTGTTTTTAGCAGAGGAAATTTGCATGAGGAGTGGGAACAGAGATGACTGTGGTGCAGTTCACTGCTAATTGTTCTCTGTGGAACTGTTGTTTCTGCTGCTTTCAGGTCATCCTGCAACTCTTTTCAAGCGACTTCTGTTTTCTCTCTTACCTTATTTATTATTAGTCTGAGACCACATTGTGAAATCATGCATGGAGCACCTGTGGTTCCATGAATTTTCCACTTACATATTATCAAAATTGTACTGAAAGAGATGTTTAAGGTCTTTGCTCATGGCTATGGTTCTGTAGCTTTTCCATTCAAGTGTTATTTAATGATGTTGTATCTGAGAACTTTAGGAAGCTACTTTACCTTCATCATGATTACTACTTGTTGCATGAAGTCTTCCCAAACAATGCCAACATATTTTTTAATATCACCAGATGTAATTTACTATGACAACTTTTTTTTAACATATACTGTATGTGTGGGGACGGGGGTTTAAATATAGTGTCTGAATACTTTTTCCCTATCAATTTATTTTTAAAACCAACCTTTGTTTATTCTTATGAATACATATTTTGGTGTTCAAATTTATTAAAAAGTAAAAAGCAGTGTATATTTGAAGTTGATATATGTACTGGAAGTGTATTAAATAAGAAAAAGTGTCCAAATAATTATTTCCCCTCACTGTAGTTTGGGCATGAAAAGGCATCAACAGAGCAGATGAGGATTGTAATGAGGACTAGTAGACTTATCTAGTGAGTGATCCTGCTCAGGGAATTAATGTCACTCTGTATACCCCACTGGCACAAGGCTTCCACCACGCATATAATTTGCTAAGGAGACCTAATTCTTTAAGATTCAAGTGGATATAAGCTACCAGGTGCCCTTGGGCGGTGCATAAGTCTCTGGTTTCATTGTGTGAAGCAGAGAATATTATCTATCCACAGAAGAGATCAAGGGGTCATTTCAAAGTTAAGGTTAAGATTTTAATTTTAGTGTGATCTGCACTTTTGTGATTTGCTGTCTATATGTTTCATCATTTTTAAATAATATTTTTATTGGTTTTCCTTCTGTGACCACATTACATAATGCAACATCCATCCATCCCTTATCTATTCTGCTTATCCATCATGGTTGCAGGGGAAGCTGGAGCCAATCCCCATTGACTTCGAGTGAGAGGTAGGGTACACCCTGGGAAGGTCGCCAATCTATTGCAGAGCTAACACAGAGACAAACAACCATTCACACACACATTCACACCAATGGGCAAATTGGAGTAGCCAGTTGACCTAACATGCAAACTCCACACAGAAGGGCCTTGAGATTCAAATTCATAACCCTCCTGCTGTGAAGTGACAGTGCACCACCGTGCTGCCCCCATATTGCAACATTACATTATCAAAACACCCTTTTTAAAACAAAATTTCTTACAATAGGTATAATACTATAAATGTATACATACAAATATTCAATGTTGCCAAGGGCAAAGCTGTTGAAGTAAAACCACTCCTAGGAAAGAAGTGTTTCTGTGTTCAGAGTGAAGATTGTGTAGCACTGCCCTCTGCTGGGTGGAAAATGCATCATGGATGTTGAATGTGCAAAATATAACTCAAAATCGTATCGTTTGCTCATCTGATTTTACTTTGATTAATCCTTAAATCAAAGGTAGGCTCCTTACTCTTTACAGAATTACTGTGTTTGTGTTGTAATATTTAAGTGTGTTATTTTTACTTCTTTGTCCATTAGAAAATTTTATTACATAATAAAGTACATTTTCAAATGGAATAATCTCATTCAAACTTTTATAAAACATTATATGATAATATATAATTGTTATATATGAACAATACTTACATCATATCCAGTATGAAAGGCATGAATATATATTTATCTGCATGGTATAAATGGAAGTTAAAAATAACCTATATACCTAATTATGTGAAGGTAACTTTTTTAATTTACACATTAAAAAAATGCATTAATAAATTACTATTTTTTTCTGATTCCAGTGAAATTAATTTTAGAGGTGCTACACTGAGCAAGCACCATGTACTGCATTGCTATTTAAAAATAGTTTAACCAAGTTGAAAAAAGATCCATTACGTCACTATGCAGATTGTTGTTCTATGTTGTTTCAAACCCAATTCAGTAACACAAAATAGCATACTCTTATTACATTTGCCAAATATTTTAAGACATGCTGCCTGTCTTAGTAAATGCAACAAAAAAAAAATTTCAATAAGTGATTATTTTCATCTGTCATTCTGAACATAATTCCTAATTAATGCATGCAAAATGAAATGAAATTACACAGAGCTTAATTACCTGTATTTGCATTATACACTTACAGTTTCCAATGCGTTTTCAGGACATCTCTGCAGAATGACTTTGCTCATCCTCTTCTCCTCATACATCTGTTGTCTTTCCTCTTCTCCAAGCTGCTGTGCAGGGGTGGAACAGAGAAGCTGGGAGAGAAGGGGAGAAGCTGCCTTTTATATGAGACACTGTGTGTGGTGTATTAGTGGCAGCTCTGGATCATGGGCCAATGGGGAGAAAACATGTGCATGAGACCATCTGCAATGGAAAAACAAATCCCATAACGATGGTGTGGATTTTGTACAGCAAAATGCTCAGGCAACAGATGTACTGCAAGATGTACACACCTTAATACACACTCTCTCTGCCTGTAGCTGAATCCATGCAGGAGCCAACAAATTAATGATTTTAACCAATTTCTGAAGATTCTAACAATTCATATCAAACTGAGGTTTATAATGAAATATTTTTTTCTCATAAAAATAGGGAAAAAAAATCCTGAAATTGTGTCGATTTTTAAGTATCATTTGTATTTATTAGTATTAGGTATGGATTGTGACCATATCCACAAACATGGCCTATCAAAACACAACAGATCCTAGAGTTCCACTTTTGCTTGGAAACTGCTGGACAGAGCTGAGTCTTCATTTTTTCACTTACATGAATAGATTGGCCACATTAGCATCTGCTCTGGCTTATGGCATGTCATTGAACTAATCCGCAAAGCTCTGACTGAGCTCGGCCAGACATCTGTGAATGGACACCTGTAATTTTTAGAATATTTGGGAACCAAGCTACAGCTTATTTATTCCAATTCACTGGATGCACAGGTGATCAGTATTTTATCTGGGCCTTAAGTAGTAAAGCTGAACTTCACTAATTTCTTTTGAAAGCCGCTTTGCAGTGTGCTTTTCGATCAAGCAAATGTTGCCTTTGTTCTAATCATGAAAATGTTGCTGATCTTCTACTTTACGGCATGTGTACATGCACTCACACATATGTGCAGTATACATAATGGCACTCTTAAGACACATACATAATGCAAAATACATAAAACTGCCTCAACATGTGTGGAGTAGCAAAGGACAAGCCCAAAACTTCTTCATTCCACTCACCCTTTATATTCATAACTCAACTTATCCTGAATGCAGGACTCTTCATATGATAGACCATATATGTCTTTGGTGGGGGGTTGGAGGGGGACAACAGAAGAGAGATAAAAGAGAGAAACAGAGAACAGTGGTTATAACTAAAGTCACCTGGCATATGGCTGTAGCATCTGCCTGAAAATAAGTCCATGGTATCACAGACAGCCTCAACTCTCATTCACAATCTGCTCCTGACAAGAGCAAGAGAACTTAGCCAGAGAGCTTATAGAGGAATTCCAGGTTTGTTCTGAATTTATGAACAATGGAAGGATCCAATTGTTTTGCTCAATTTTAATGGGTAATTTGAAATTTGACGCAGGACAAAAATCATATGAATATATGCTGATCAGCCATAACATTAAAATCACCTGCCTAGGGACTTGTGCAGGTCCTCCTTGTGCAGGTCCTCCTTGTGCCTCCAAAACAGCTCTGGTGTACTTGGTCCGCAACAATGTTTAGGAAGGTGGTACATGTCAAAGTAACATCCCCATGAATGCCAGGACACAAGGTTTCCCAGCAGAACATTTCCCAGAGCATCACACTGCCTCTGCCAGCTTGCCTTCTTCCCATACTGCATCCTGGTGCCATCTCTTCCCCAGGTAAGCAATGCATACAAAAAAAAACTTCAAAAACTGACTGTTTTGTTGCTGCCTACTATATCCCATCCCTTTACAGGTGCCATTGTAACAAGATGATCAATGTTATTCAATTCACCTGTCAGTGGTTTTAATGTTATGGGTGATCGATGTTTATACGTAGATATAAATTAAGTATATTATACAACGTTTTCAGAGAAACAGGATGTGGTGGACAAATTTCCTTGTTCAGTTGTGTAAGCAAAGTGCTTATGAGACTATTGGAGGTAAAACCAGTAGATATTTGAAATGGGTGATGATATAATAGCTGTAGTCAAAACAGGACATTTATTCCATGTGGTTCCAATGATCCAAGAGTGTAGATGAGCTTTTTCTCCTTACATGTCCTCATATTATTGCGCCCATAACAACAGCTACCAATGCAAACAGCGTCTCACCGGTAGAAAGGAGAAATCCTTCATTTTGTATATTCCCTGGTTTCACCTCCTTCAGCCCCATAATCCTCTTGCTTGCACAGCTAATGAAGGACATTTGCCTGAAATATCCTATTTCTCTGGGACCTTTTTGTACTACACTTGAATTTCCACTACATCTGTACTGAAGTACACAGCAGTTCCTTGCTGGATTCTTCTTTAGGCATAGATATAGATTTAGATATGTATCTATAAAGTGACTGCAGTATAATTAAATAATTATTGTAAATGTAGTAAAAGTTATGAGAAGTACACAAACTGTCTAGAGAAACAGGATGTTTTTCTAGCTGTGCATGCAAAGTGCTTCTGAGGCTGTAGGCAGTGATAAACTTGCAAATGAGGAGAAACTATATTTACTTAAAACACAAATTACTTACTGTTAAAAATGGGACAGAAATCTATAGCCTCTGAAGCACTTTGCTTGTGCAGCTTATGAAAGCTTTTATCTGAAACATTCTGTTTCTATAGAAACTTTGTGTACATTGTTTAACTTTTAGCACTTTACTCTACTTTTCTTACTACCACTGTACTATTTACAGTCAATACTGAAGCACACTGCAGTCATATATGCATAACCTACGTGTACACACACACACACACACACACACAAAAAGATGGTGTATTCACAGATAGCTATTTGACTTGATTTTTAAATCCCAGATCTTACTGCTTGTCCGATGTCTGTCCCAATAGCAGATGGATATGACTGCACTGTTATATCTTTCCTCAGCTGCTACAGGCAGGCATGTGATGTGTGAGACTCCACTCCGGGTTTTGCACCGCTCCTCTTCTCTCCTCAGCCACACACAGCGCTTCAGCTCAGCCCACACACCTTTGCCTGTAGCATGCATAAATTCATATTAAAAAGTTCAGACTTGCTTCAAATACATGACGTCTTCTTCTTCTTCTTCTTCTTCTTCTTATTATTATTATTATTATTATCCTATCTTCTTCTTCTTGTTTAGTGACCTTGCCATATCAAACTTACAGTATGCTACAACATTTAACTCATGTTATATTAAACCATATCTCAGTCTATTAACCAGTCTATAATTCACTTTCAGAAATAAAGGTAGCAAACTGTACTTTACCTTTTTACTGAGGTGGACTCATATAGGATACATGCTTTGTACCTTTAGTATGTATCATCATACATAGTATGTATCATGCTTCTTAAGATCCAGTAATGAATTTTAAATTATATAAAACCTTTATATA
>JAOTRR010000018.1:11817685-11828098 GCA_028570945.1 Gogo arcuatus | reverse complement strand
CACACACACACACACACACACACACACACACACACACACACACACACACGCATATGCAGTTGTTTTACCCTGCTCAAAGATTTGCTTCCTGAGTTGTAAAGGGGAAGTGACAGGCGGCTGGAGTCACATTGGGAAGTTCCAATCTGTGTAAAATTGGTCTGAAATCAAGATGGCAAGAGCATGTGATATGAAACAGAGAGAAAACAGGAAATGCCAAAATGCCATAACATGCCTAGTATTCATTGTGTCTAATAAAATAAACTAATGTAACCTAAGACAACAGGGTTTAATTTTTAATGTGTTTGTGCAGGTGGTTATGAAATACATGCACAAAATGAGCTGTGGGTGCCTGGTTACCATATTTTGGATATGATCACTATGGCGAGCTCTACGTGGCGGTTTCCACGAGCGCTCCTTCGTAACACTGTTGACATAGTAAAGGCGTCCAGAGGCAGGGTCTTGATACTGCTCCCACAGCTGCAGCATCTGCAAAGGTTTCTGGCCTGGGAGTGGGCTAGGGACCTCTGCCCACTGCTTCTTCTGGGTGTCCATCAATGAATTTTGAGAGATGAAGGTCTGAACAGGAAGATGGATGAAGATTGGATATAAAAAAAAGCATCACAGCACTGTAAATTGTATGCAATCATAATATGTAGGTTTAATATAATGTATGCACATGGAGTACCGTACAAAACTCTTAAGCATCCTCTCAAGAATTTAAAGGTACCACAGTATAAACATATTTCTACCACAGCACTGATGAATTATCAAATCAATCCAAAGGTGTGGATTAATTTTCTATAACAGCATGTCTCTGGCAGTATTTCTGGCTATAACATAAATGATATAGGTTTGTATTAATGCGCTTGTTCAAACACATTATTATTCCTATAGTATTAGTACACATGCATTTATATGGTGAACGCTGCACATAATCTATTAATAAATGTATTTAAAAATGTGTTCTTTAACAAGGAAAAACCTATAACCACTGATATGGTAAAGATTACATCTTTACCATTTAGTAGATATTTATATAACATTTATGGAAGGAATCTCAGATGTCCACGCTTTTCAAGTTTCACGTTCGGGTTTCTCAGTCATGTTTTTCAGAAAAAAGAGAGGCTGGTGATCAAACAACTGTTTATAACTACTATAACAGGTGATACCAGGAACAAACTTGCTTCCAGGATGTTTTATAGCTTTAAATGTAACTATAAACAGTTAAAAGCGTTATAGGTAATTCATTCATAAATTAAAAAATTGCAAAAACAAAACAAAAAAATTTGTTGTGATTTTAGAGGAAAAACACTTCGATCCATGCTGTTATAGGACTACTTCAGGGTGGTCTCACTGCCCCAGGATGTATTACTTTCATATAACAGCATGGTCTGTCATGTTTTATACGTTAGTTATACCATAAAGCTATTGAATGCGCAATTCTGACTGGTCAGAATGTGATCATGTTTCTATAACAGCACGATCTAGATGGTAGTGCTGGCTGCAAGATACATCACAGGTTTATATTAATGTACTCATTGTAATATATTAGTGTGTTTCTATAGTAATTTGCACAGGGACTTGTATGGCAGACATGCCACATAAAACCGATTAAAAAATGTACAACTGCTGATATGGTATAGTTTTCTGTGAAGAGGTGTTTATTTAGCATTTAGGAAAGATTCTCCAATGTAAGCGCTTTGTAAAAGTCAGAAGTAATGCTGTAACTTTAAGCTTTTCCATCACAGGAAAGTTTTCAGAACAGAAGAGTTTGGGGTTTCTCATTAACATGACAAGCTACACTTTCTGTCTTATTAACTTCATGAGAGAGAGAATAAAAGAGGGGCAGGTGAAAGTGAAAAACGGTTTCTAGCTGTTATACCATTGATAATAAGAGGAACTAAATTGTTTTGGTTTTTATGGTTTTTATTTTTTTTTTTAGGTCAGAGTCACCTACATTATTATGATGAGAACTATACCTTCAGGTTTGCTTAGTGTTAATAGATATAGTTAAGGTATTTAATATAAGCGTTAGTTCCTCACAAATATGGTAACATAAATACACAGTATGTGTAACAAGTTACATTTAAAAATAGATAGAGACAAACAAAAGTGCAAAAGAATAAAGCTGGAAGCAGAGTGGGAGACCATTAAACCCTATCAAAGAAAAAATCTGACTCACATACAACACATCAACCTGAAAAAAAATTGGAAATCACATCAGCAAGTTTGACTCAATATAAACTCACTGACTGTGATGCATCCCTGTATCTCAACCTACATAGAATCTGTCTATGGTTAAATTATTTGCCTAAAAAGGTCCAAAAGTCAACAAGTACAGCCTTGTTTTGAAATAACTCTATTGGCAAACATGTAACAGTCACTCACCACCAGGTGGCTGCTCTCAAATATTAACAGCAGCAGATACACTTGAAGATATGACAATTAAATAACCATATTTTATGTTCCACAACTTCACTATATGGCCAGAAGTATGTGGACACCTGACCATCACACCTATATATGGGTCTTCACCAAACTGTTGACAGAAAGTTGAAAGCACACAATTGTATAAGATGTCGTTGTATGCTGTAGCATTAACATTTCCCTTCACTGCAACTAAGGGATCTAGCCCAAACATGTTCCAGCATGACAATGCTCCTGTGCACGAGGCGAGGTCCATGAAGACATGGTTTACCAAGGTTGGAGTTGAAGGACTCGAGTGGCTTGCACAGAGTCCTGACCTCAACCCCACTGAACACCTTCGGGATCAATGGTAATGCTGACTGAACACCAGGCATCATCAACTGACATCAGTGTCTGATCTCACTAATGCTCTTGTGGCTCAATGAGCAAATCCCCACAGTCACGCTCCACAATCTAACGATAAGCCTTCCTAGAAGAGTGGAGGTTATTATAACAGCAAAGGGGGAATAAATCTGGAATGAGATGTTCAAAAAGCAGATATAGACGTGATGATCAGATGCAGTATCAACAAACTTTTGGCCATAAAGTTTAGCACAATATTTTCCCAGAATTTTGTGTTATAGGATGTAGCAGGGAAGAAGATACTGTATGTGCATTCACAAATGGACAATAGGGCTGTTTTCATATAAAATAGATTTGTATTTTTCTCAGTCGTATCTTCTTTAAAAATGTATTGTCTCTAATGCTACCATTTTCACAGCAACCCTAACTAATGAAGCCATGTGGCAGAACACTTTGTGCATGTACTTTTGCAGAGCACTTCCTCTATCTCAACCACCATTTTTGCCAAAAGCAGGCATTTAAAGTTTCAGTACACATTTTTAGCATCTGGAGATATGTCATTCATGTCACTCCCAAATCTGTTTTTCAGGGGAAGCCGTTGCGGTTTAAATGAAGTCTTTTCAACTACCATCATCTTTGTTCATTGCTTGTACTAATGTACGCATGTCAGTGTGTTAACTGTGTGCCTTGCTACTACACACAGACCACGAATGATGAATTTCATTCTAGGTGAAAATATGCCTGCTTCCGGTATAGACTATTATACCACAGTGCTGTTGAATACTCGAATCTGATCTGGTGATTAATTTTCTATAACAGCACAGCTCTAACAACAGTTCTGACTGCAAGATTTATATGAATTATTCTAATGCATTCATTCTAGTATGTAATTGTTTCTACCTTAACAACTAACATGCGTACTTGTATGGCAGACACCCCACATAAATGGATTTTTAAAACGTGTGTAATCCTTGGTTTGGTGACGTTTTCTGTGAGGAGACTTTTATTTAATATTTATGAAAGATGTCTCCATCTCCAGTGTCAGTGCTTTATAACAGTCAGAGGTAAAGCTGTAACTTTTACATGCTGTAAGTTATTTGACATGGGAAAGCCTTAAAATGGAGGGCATTATGATTTCTTGCCAACATGACAAACTTCTTTTTTTCTTCTTCTTTTTTTTTTGCCTTATCAACTTCAATAGAAAGAAGAGAGCCTGCTGAGGGAATGACAATTTATAGCTATTTATAGACGTTATAAAAGGAACTAACTTGTGCCAGATGTTTCTCAACATTAAGCGGAACTATAAATGGATAAAAAGCAATACATGTTCTTTAATGAATAATTAATTGTAAATCTTTGGCAAATTGTTGTGGTATAAGAGGAAGAAACCACTTTGGGACATGTATAGTATATATAAAACACATCATTTATGAATATGACTTAAGAATGTGTGGTGTGTGGCATTGGAATGATGACGATATAGAGATAATAAATACAACAATGAGATTCACACCTCTCACTATGCATTCTAAAAGAGATGTCATGAATTTACCATAGTCAGTAAGTGTGAAGCATGTGTGTGTTTAACAGGCTGCCACCTCAGTTGACACTCCATTAGAGTCCAAGTCTAAGACAGTGTGCTAAATCAGACCACAGAGCAGAGCTCACACCCTCCAGCTCCAGTCTTTAGCATAGACATTTTATGGGACTATATAAAGAGCCCAATGCAAAATAGAGGGTGTGTATGTGTGTTCAGTGTGTTTTATAAACTGTGATGGGAACTTGTGATCTAAATGTATCTGTAATCTCTGATTACTCAGAGACACGAGGTAGGTATACAGTATTGCTGCACAAGGGGTTGACACCAGATACTGAAAGTAAAGGTTCACATACTTTTCCACTGACAGATATGTATTATTGGATCATTTTCCATAATAAATAAATGACCAAGTGTAATATTTTTGTCTCATTTGTTTAACTGGATTCTCTTTATCTACTTTTAGGACTTGTGTGAAAATCTGATGATGTTCTGATGAAGTCATATTTATGCAGAAATATAGATAATTTTAAAGGGTTTGCAAACTTTCAAGCACCTATATATCTATCTATAGTTGCTCTGTGTGCTAATCCATGTTAGAAAAAAAAATAAATTTCAGGAAAAAAAAACAGGACATTTCAGCTTACGTTACGTCCTTCAGAAAATCTTTAGCCTTCTAAATGTGAGTGAATGAGTAGAAGAGTGAGTGGCAGAGTTACAAGTCAGTTCTATGAGTCACTGTTCATAGTGAATTCAATTCATAGGATACCCAAGAAAGAAGTCCGGCTTCCCACAGAGCCAATGGCAGTAAGTTAACCAGTCGAGGTAAGTATACCCTTACTGGAAGCTACCAGGTATTCATATTTTGTTGTCCATAATCTCTTTTAGCTACCAAGCTAAAGTTGGTCACAGAGCTGCACAAAGCCCTGTGAAGTGCGCACACTTACACTGTAGCCCTCCACAAACAGATAGCTCAAAGATCAAACCAAAGAGAAGCCTGTCCCTTACAAGAGGTTTCAGCTAGCTAGCTAAATGTTAGCAACCTAGCTTGCTCTGTTTGCTCTGTGCCGAGTTTTGAAACCACAGAGCAAGCACAGTTACAGTGTAACAATGGCAATTAGGTCAACAATGCACAGAGCACTGAGTGATCAGAATGGAGCATAAACAGCAGACAAAGTGAGCTAAATAGCTAAATGACAGGTTTTTGTTAAAGGTTTGCGCTCTCGCTTTTTCACCTACTACTTTGTAACTGTGACAGTCACATCGACACACTTCCACAATACTAAGGTGCAGATGAGAACAGAAAGCAGATAATTACATCCCTATAGTCTCTACTTTGGCCACATCCCAACCCAAATATTACTGCACTACACTACTCACATGGATTAATCTACAGGGTGGTGAACAGCACAGCACAACCCACGTTACTAAATACTGTATTTTGTTGCATGTACCTTGCTATTGGATTCGCTCAGTCAAATCTCCTAATATTACATCCATCAGTTTTAAGTGTTGAAATTTCAGTCCACTTAACATCAGTATTAATGCCCTTCCAAATACTATCAGCTACTGTACATGCATAACATAGTTTGACACTCACACACATAAGCACATTTAAACAATTGCAGTCAGCCTGTCTGATAGAAACGTAACTAATGTACTGTACTGGTGTGGTAAAAATATCGCAATGGAATACTGATTTCGCAATACATGAATATGTGTATGTGTGGGTGTGTGTGTACATGTCACCTGGCTGTTTCGGTGTGTGTGTTTGCGAGTGGTGCTTGCCACATCCCACTGGCTGAAGGACTTAGGGGAGCTGGATGGACTTGGCCTGGTGATGTGCATTTCGCCATACGGGTTCTGTGGCAGGTGACTGGAGCTCTTGCTGCGTGGTATCAGAGACCCCGGGACCTTGAGGTGACGTGAAGGTGCGGCGGTTGTCGAGATGGTCGATGTGGCGAAATGTCTTCCTGATGTGCCTTTTCCTATGCATGTGTTCTTAAAAGCACTGTTACTGTTCAGGTCCTCCATGGAATGACAGAATTCTTTAGTAGGTGCTAAAGGAGAAGGCAGAAAAACAATTAGAGTAAACTTAGAATAGAACACTCATATAAAACAGAAATGTCAAGACCATAACCCATTAGACCCACTCTCAGTACATAATCCCAAACTGTCAAAATTTACTAGTATAACCAGATTTCCATGTAGTAACGAGTATTTGTCTCAACAACGCGACAATGCAGTCAGTGTCTGAATGGTGCTAAGTAAATATCCCTGCGTGCCCTGGGTGGTATTCAAATCAGCAAGCTCCGACTGTGGTGTCCTAGTCCACTGATACTCACTGGTTGCTACTCAACAACCAAAACTGAGCTGACTGAAATCTGATTTGTTCCGATCCCCAAAAACTAACCACATTAAAAGCTCTGACTTATGTTTAACCTATATCACTTCCCTCTAATAATGAAAGCAGAAACTCACGATAAAGTCATTACATTTGGTGTACATTCTGGGGTTATTCAAACACTCTCTTCCCCAAAAGTGAAGGACTGATGCAGTCAGCGTAGACCAAAACCAAACCATAGAACACAGCAAATATTCTTTGTACTAGAACAGAGTGCAGAGGCCAAAGGCAACGAAGGGATTGAGACCAGAGGCATGTAGTATTGCACCAGCTTCACTCAATTACATTTGTTTATTTTGAATACATTGTACTTGTGATCACAGGTCATACTCTTACATTTTATGTTACTTTATTTGATTTATTGACAGCACAGTTATAATGGAGTACTGTATTAATTAAAGGATGTGTTTTTGATACCTGCATTGTATTAAAAAAAAATTATTTTAACTTAAAAACGTGAGTAACGTGGTTGCCTTAAAATTTTGAGTTCATTGAAACTCACATAGTAAGTTAGCACAATGCAACTTGATTGCGTCATTGTGCTAACTTACTATATGTTTCAATGAACTCAAAATATTAAGGCAACCAGGTTACTCGCTTTTTTAAGTTAAAATAACAAATCATTTTCACATGCATTAAAGGTGCAGTCATCAATTCTAATTCAATACACTTTTTGTCAAATTCAGCAAATCTTTCCTTACAGCCTGCTAGCAGTCTGTTCTGTGTGTCCTGAAAAAAAAAAAATCTGGTGTTCGTACACAGCCCTGGTGCTGTAATTGGGAGCAAAGCTGCTCGGACCGAGCCACACAACGCTATTCCAGCCAATCACCAACAGGGGGAAGGGGAGGGGGAGGGGAGACGGGGGTGTCGTTGTTAGTGTTGTTGCCTTGGCAATGTGCGTCCATGGATTTGTGGGGTGGAGCTTCTGAAGGAGCACTGAAGGGAGTTGTGTATTTGTTTAGCTGTTAAGTTCAAATATCAACAATCTTTCTTCAGAATCGATGACTCCCCCTTTAATTCATTATTTTAATTCATGCTTTTAAATTTTCAAAAGGGAATGTTATTACGAGTTAGACAGCTACAAAAGTTAATTATTAATAAGAAAAAAAAAATACAGAACATGGGCCTTGGCCAAGAATTTTGATTCCAATGTATTACTAATAAAATATGTTAAAAATAGCTAATTAGTGTAGTGCTGCTAATATTTGTGCCATCTGTGACATCGGTTTGATCCTGAGCTCGAGTTACTGCCTGTGCAGAGTTTTACATGTACTCCCTTGCTCGTGTGAGTTTCCTCCTCTAGGTTTTCCAGTTTCCTTCCACTGTCCGAAAACAACCTGGTATGGTGATTGGCTACACTAAATTGCCCCTAGGCATGAATGAGTGCATGAATCTGTGTGTGCATGGTGCCCTGAGATTGAATGGTGTCTCATTCAGGGTGAATTCTCTCACCTTGCACCCAGCATTCCCAGGATAGGCTCTGGATCTCCCGTGACCCTGACCAGGATAAAGCACTTACTGAAGATTAATGAATGAAATGAATAAGATTTAACCTTTTAAGTAATTAAATCTTTTAAAGAACCTGACTATGACAACACGTACTGCTAATGTTACAAATATTACCTAGTTAGCAAGCAAATATTTTTATGCCTAAAGTTGTTTCACAGATGAGAAGTGGAGGCTTTTGTATGACAATGCATACATTAAAACATTCAAATTGTTCTGCCTCCGTTTGTTCAGATTAAATAGTTTGTTCTGTCATTTAAGTCCTACATACCACTTTTTTACTTGGATATTTTTTACTTTTTCTCAAGTAGATATTTAGACTTTCATTTAAGGCCATTACTTTTTAAAGTAACACTTTTATTTGAGTAAAGTTTTAAGCTACTCTCTCTACTTTTGCTTCTAACACCATCACAGTAATTTTAGGATCTCGGGCATTTTCACACCTGTGCTTTTTAGTCTGGTTAAATCGAGCTCTGGTTCGTTTTCCCTCTTGGTGTGATTCGTTTGGGCAGTTGTGAACAGAGTAATTGCAGTGGACTGCGGACCAAAACAACTGCACCAAGACCCTTTAGAGGATGTGGTCTCAGTCCGGTTCCAAACAAACTCTGGAGCAGTTCATTTGTGGTGGGAATATGATCCAACCTCGATCCGACCCAACTATCAAGTGTACGCCGCAAGTCTGAGCAATACAGCTCCCATGTCCAGGTGTTCTTCTCAGTCTTCTAAAGGCAGCACGTCTTCTTCGCAAAGTGTGAAGCAGTACAGTATTTTCAAGATGTTTCCTTGAAGTGTATTCGGCATTCTGCTGATATAGTCTTACTAGTATATTGCCCAGATAATTACCACGGTTATGAGCAAATGCCATCTCTGCCGAGCTCCATGTTAAATTGCAAATCTGACATTAAATGTTTCTCTCACAGAAATATAGTCACTAGTCCAGAACACAGGACCTTCTTCCTGTATTTACTCTCTTGCTCCCGCCCCAGACATATCTGACCAATAAGCGAAGTGAACGTTATCACGTGGTTTGCAGTGATGTATTTTGGTTTGCGTGGATTTTTCTCTGTGTGAAAAGAAACTGAACCAAGGGGAAAACACTCTAAGTTTACAAACTCATCAACTGATTTGGACCAGAGCAAATGACCTATAGGTGTGAAAATGCCCTTATACAATATGGACAAAATTTTGTAGCCACCTGACCATCACACCCATATTTGCTTGTTGAACATCCCATTCCAAATTTATTCCCCTTTGCTGTCATTATAATCTCCACTCTTCTAGAAAGAAATTCCACTAGATTTTAGAGCGTCGTTAGAGCGTTGTCAGATGTTTTTCCATTCAGCCACAAGAGTATTAGTGATGTCAAGCACTGAGGAGGCCTGGTGTGCAGTCAGTGTTGCAATTCATCTCAAAGGTGTTCAGTGGGGTTGAGGTCAGGGCTTTGTGCAGGACACTAGAATTCTTCCACTCCAATCTTGGTAAATCATGTCTTCATGGACCCCACTTTGTGCACAGGAGCATTGTCATGCTGGAACATGTTTAGGCTAGATCCCTGAGTTGCAGTGAAGGGAAATCTTTCTGCTACAGTATACAATGACATCTTATACAATTGTGTGCTTCCAACTTTGTGTCAACAGTTTGAGGAAGACCCACATATGGGTGTGACGGTCAGGTGTCCACAAACCTTTGGCCAGATAGTGTATCTTATATATTTATACGCATCATTGACATCATTACATATGAATACTCCTGATGAATTCTGGATTCTGATTGGTTAGAAGGAATTGTCTATAACAGCACAGCTCAGACAGTAGTTCCGGCTACACCACAAATCCTAAGTTTATATTAATGCAGTCATTCTGTTACATTATCATTTCCATAGTAATATACACAGGGACTATGGCATATTAAAACATGTATTTAGTATTCTGTAAGGAGAACTTGTTTAACATTTTTGGGAGGAGTCTCCGTCAGAGATAAAGCCGTTCCTTTAGGTTTTCCGACACTGGAATGGCTTCAGAGCAGGCTTTGAAGTTCCTTGGTAACATGACAAGCAGCATTTTTATAGGCGCTTTCAGACCAAACAGTTCTATGGACTCAGTGAGAGGAACTACCCACTGGAGAGCTCCCTCGAGAAATACATATAGGACCAGTCAAAAGTTTGGACACACCTACTCATTCATAGGTTTTTCTGTAT
>JAOTRR010000018.1:11786919-11798151 GCA_028570945.1 Gogo arcuatus | reverse complement strand
ATATAAAATTTTTTTTTTTTTTTCTCTCCCCCAGGTGTCTGTGTTGATCAGATTATTAGTGTGCATGTAAAAACACTTCATTTCAATTTCACTTAGTGTGTCTCTCCCACTTGTCCTGCAGGTGGAGCTGTACAACTTCATGGCAAAAGACAACGTTCCATTCCACAGTGTAGTTTTCCCCTGCTCTCTGCTCGGGGCGCAGGACAACTACACGCTCGTCAACCATCTCATCGCTACAGGTGATGCACAACAACTCACTTGAAAACTGTTCAGCTGATTTTGTTCTAATAAACAAATATATGAGGAGAAATTGGGTGTTTTAATAAAGCAAGAAGCCGTGCATTACAGTGATTTTTATCATGAGTAATTGTTCTTAGACACAACATGAAGCATCATGATATTCTTCTGCCATGCAGTGGAGTCTGTTAACAGGAAGCTTTATTTGCTAAGCAACACAGTGAGCGAAGATGAGGGTGGAAAATGAATTGTGTTCTTTAGAGCAATAGCTTAAGTAAAATGTTTTTATCTGGTGCATTAATAATGAATTTAATTATTGTGATTTTTATAACCGTTTTAAACACAGCTCAGCCAATCAGATTTTAGGTCCAGAACTGTCTGTTATATAACACTTTATTGGAATGTTAAGATTTTAAATCGGCGTCATGATTTTAGAAGTAAAAGGAGCTGTGTTCAGCAAGTCGAGCTGGACTACTTTAGTGGTTTGGAGAAAATATTCATTTGTTTTGTTTGTTATATATTTACACCTAGAATATTTGAACTATGAGGACACGAAATTTTCAAAGAGCCGTGGTGTGGGAGTGTTTGGAGACATGGCTAAAGACACAGGGATTCCATCTGATGTTTGGCGTTTCTACCTTACCTACGTGAGACCCGAGGGCCAGGACTCCTCCTTCTCTTGGGCTGACCTGGCTCTGAAGAACAACTCCGAACTGCTCAATAACCTGGGCAATTTTATCAACAGGTATATAGACCATGCACACTCCCACTTCATTTCCACAAATTATTATCTGCTAAAATAAATGTACAAACAGGCCACACACTCGTCTGGACATGATTATCGAGGGCCACATTACACACTCTTCTGCACAGCTCCGTAAATATACAGAATCTTTTGACCTGCTCTGTTTTCTTGTGTCTGCCTTTCTTTCTCTCTGTCTCTTAGGGCCGGCACATTTGTGTGCAAGTTCTTTAATGGCTGTGTGCCGGAGATTGTTCTGCAGGATGAAGACAAGCGTCTCATTGCTCAAGTGTCCTGGGAGCTCAAGCAGTACATCCAGTTGCTGGACAAAGTCAGGTCAGAAATGTCTTTAGTTTTTGTCTTTTCTCTCATGATGGTTTGTGTAATTCATTTTAATTTACATGCATTTTTGTGAGGTTTATTTTATTATAATGGGTTTATACTTTTCCTATAAGACTAATAACAAAACAATTATAAAATAAAAATATTGTTCTAGCTAAAGACCACTCTAGGACACTTATTTCTACACAGCATTGCATACCTGTAATTATTAAACTACACAATTTAAAGAACAAGACGTAGATTAACTGCTCATTGCTGTGAAACTAACAATTGGACAAACCAAGACATCTCTAATCCATCACATTATTATGGACTCTGTTGTCAAATCAGTATGTACTTAATTTAAAAAAAAAATTAATTTGATAATGTCTGTTATTGAGCACATTTTTGAAGGTTGACTTTCAAACATAATGTATGAGGACAAAGTGTGCACACAGGTTGTGCGTGATCGGCCAATATTCAGTAACGACGTGTCTGGTTTTTTTTTTTTTTGGTTTTTTTATTTATTTTTTTTAAATTATGTATTGGTTGCTCCTGACCACTGGGGATGAATCCATATACACTGAACAGGATATTGTTTCCATGCACACTGAAGTAATATTTTAATGATCATGTAGTATTTTTAAAGATTTAACGTGATTGATGTTTTACTAAAAAAAATATTGGTTTTTGAGATTTACTAATCTTATAAATTAGATGATTAAAAAATAATTGTATTTACTAAATTTTATTTCGTACAATTATACATTTTTAAAATTTGTTTTTTTACTGGTTCAGGTGCAATACAAATGCTACATGTATGGCTAGGTTTCAGTAATTTTAAATAGTTATTGTTTTATTCAGGAAATTTAGTTTTTCAGTTTTGTGCATCTTGTGGCTTACTAGTACATTTTAACTACAAGAGGTCAAAGCTGAAAAATTAAAAAAAAAAAACCACATACATTTTAAATTGTATTCTATGCTGCTTGGAAAGTTTTTAAATTATTCTTATTTTATTGTATTAATTTGGGGGTCAGGATTCGCGATGCCCTGAAGTGCATTCTCAACATCTCTCGTCATGGCAACCAGTATATTCAGAGCAATGAACCATGGAAGAAGATCAAAGGAGGAGATGAGGACAGGCAAGTAAATGTGAATAAGTGTCAATGTGACTGAAGTCTGGGACACTTGGGGTGTGTGTGTGTGTGTGTGTGTGTGTGTTCTCTTCAGATACAATAATACACACCTTTTTTTTTTTTTTTTAAATTTTAAATCAGGATTTTTAAAACCATTTTAACCACCTTCTAATTAATTAAAAAAAAAAAACTCTTGGTACATTCTGTAAAGTAATTTTTGTTTTTGACAGCAAAATGTCTCTGAGGTCGTAATATCTGTGTGCGTTCTGTAGGAAACGTGCAGGAACAGTAACTGGTGTGTCTGTGAATGTGGCGGTTCTCCTGTCGGCCATGTTGGAGCCATACATGCCCACAGTCAGTAAGACCATCCAGACCCAGCTGCAAGCTCCACATAATTGTGCTGTTGCCATGCTGGGTGGTGAGGGACATTTCCTCCGCAGCCTCCCAATCGGACACCAAATCGGCACGGTAATTATTCAGTAATAAATGTGTAACTACAGCAACTGTATTGTCTCTAACTTGGTTGGTTAGTGATGAAACCCAGGCTGAATTCTGTTGCAGTTTGAATTTTATTATTATTATTATTATTTGATTCTTTATTCCATTTAATTTTTCCCCTGTCAGGTCACTCCTTTGTTCCAGAAGCTGGAACCTGAGCAAATTGAGATACTGAGGAAGAAATTTGCAGGACAACAGGTTTGTAAATGGATGCCACAGATTTGATTTAAAATCACAGAAAAGCGAGTCATTTTGATAAATGACTTTTCTTTTGAGGTCAAACATTAACAGTTTGAAGCATGACACGGTGACCAGTTCATAAGTTGGATGAGGTGTCTGGATATTACATCATTCCGGAGTGAAATAACAAGCTCCAATCACACCTGTTGCAACATTTTTTTGAAATGTGAGGTGGGGTGATATTTTAAGCCCCATTCAGGAATTGCTGCACCATCAAGAAAGCCTTCAAATATGACTACAATACAGCAGAAACGCATCATATTTACTTATTCTCTGTGGTGATAATCAGGGCGAGACCTCAAGCAGCCACGTTGCAGTCAGAGCTAATATAGTCTTTGTCCTGTCTTCCTTTTTCTTACTTGAACCTTCGTTTCAGCCGGAGGAGGAGACCCCTATGGGAAAGGTAGAGCTGAGTGAAAGCGTTGCATGCTTTTGTGTCCCTGCACTGCCACCTCCACTGATGCTTTGAGTATGAAATTGATCTAGCGCCCACAGATCAAAGCCCGCTAATGCCAGTCACTGGCGTCTTGTGTGGTTGCGCCCCCCCCACCAGTTCAAATTTGTTTGCATGTGGGCATGCTGAAGCAAAAAAAAGTTAATCAGAAAGATTTTAAAAACAAACTGCTGTCTGTGCAGAGGGTGAAACGCTAATTTTACTGCACCAGTGAGCATTGTCTCCTTTACAAATCCAAACATTTAGTAATTATATAGTGTGACCTTGTACTTATAATTAGTTAACATTTAACTAATCATGAATTTCTGCCTTAAATTAAATTAATATTCAATTAATAATTATTAAAGTATATTAAACACTTGCACTAAATACTATTTAAATGTTAAGTAAAACGCCAGCATTAACAAATATTAATCTATGTATGACTAAAGAAATTCAGTGAACAATATAAACTGTCAATGTTAATTATCAGCATTTATTAACATTAGCAGTTTAATTTATATGGATGCATTTTTAATCCCATCATTTAATGCAAGTTTGATTACATGAGCTTTGTTTTTGGAGCATTAACGGTGCAATGTGGTGTGTCGATGTCCACTAATGCCGTAAGGGAACTTGTAACATTAAAATGACTGCCAAAAATTAAGTACATTTTCATACCCCAGTACAAGTGCGACTAAGTCATTTCTTTTCTTTTCTTCGGCAGGATCCTGGTAACAAGACGAGCAGAACAGAGGCCAAGCCTCCCACTGCCGCAGAACCTATTGCTAGTGTAAGTGCAGCCGATCCTGAGAAAGCCAAGCAGCTGGCTGCTACTGATCATTGTCTTTTTGATGGGTGTTTTCAACAATTGTGTGCAATGCAAATAATCACGCATTTTGGCTGGACAATGATTTTCTTGAAGTATATTTAGACTTACCAATTGTGGTCTTATTGATTCTGTTTTAGTTTATATTTCTAACAGTTCATATGCTTCCTCCCTACAGCAAGGAAAGAAGTGATGAGAGAAGAGGAAGTGTGAGTAGGGGTGAGAATACCATCGTTTGGGTGTACCAGAAGAAGGTACACAATACAGGATTGATTTTTTTTTTTTTTTTTTTTTTCCCCCTCCCCTAAAAGAACCTTTGAGGGAAAAATAACTAAGTTCATATTACTGCTGCCACGATAACCATGTTGAACATCAAAATATACTGTAAAACTAACACTTTAATGAAGGCAATACTTCATCTGTCGCACAGTTATTTCATCATTCAGTAGGAAAGTTTAGAGATCTTGGTCTTTTTAATATCAGTAAAGAATATGTATTAACCAGATTCTTTTCCTTTAAATTGTTCACATTCCTTGTATTGCTATTCCTATTCACTGATCATTAAATAAACACATTGTTCACATTCATTTGTGTTCAAATTTTATTATTAAAATGTATACAATAAATAAAGACAAAAAGGGAAATCACCTTTGACTATACAAATACAGCAATTTAGCATGCATATTTTACTTACACCATACTAATGTGAATAATGATTATATATAATGAGGGATTACATAAGCAGATACAATAGAAAAATAAGCATGGATCAGCTTGAACTGCATAATCTAAGTGGCTAATTTCATCAAAATTTACAAAAGTGATAATGACTAGACCAACCACATTTCCCCTATCCATCCACGCTTAAAGGCCATGGCTTGAGCTGAGCTTCAGAAAAAGAAAAGAAAAGAAAAGAAAAAAAAAAAAAATACATCGCAAATGCAGACTCTTAAAAGAAAAGTCCTGAGCTATTTCTGTGAACTAGGTCTACCTTAACACTTGTTTAAGCCCTTTTAATTATTCATGATCAAACATGAAAACATGATGATATTGATCTACCTCTAACTGGGTTACAATGAAATGCACAGAGAATCCTTGCATAAAACTATCTTGCACATCTTGCAAATCTGTTTTAAGGGTAAACGGACAAATACGTGCTTAATTTCTAGAGTTTGGTCGAAAGTATTTGCCAGTTACACCCACCCCAGGAGTCTGTTACCACTTCACTTCAAGATTTCTCCATCCTATTACAATCAAGTACAACAGCAACACATGATGGATACTGCATTTTGGAAAATACAACAAACCTACAGTCATCTTGTGTAGGAAACCATGTATTAAATTATCAACAAGGTGCCTGATAATTGAGGCTGATTCTTACAGTAATAACTCTAAACCTGGGGTCCTTCTCTATATCTATAGCTAAGTCAGACTTCATCACACTTTCTCTCCATATCTTTTCTTTCTTGAGGAAGACCCTTAAAGAATCGTGCTCTCTCTTCCCCCCCCCCTTCCACATGCCTTTTCCTCTCCTTGTCTCTATAGGTGCATTTCATGGTTACCATTTAATTCTTCTACTTATTCCTTCTTTCCAACCTTTTCTCTGCCTGCCCCACTTCCTTCCCGTAACCCCTCACTTCCTGGTGTTGACGAGCCTCTCGATAAGGGCGCGGCGTGTCCGCTGAACCTCCTCACCAAGTCGCTCAATCTCTGCTTTAAGCCTCTCATTCTGGTCAGTCAGCTCCTGCACCTTCCTCTCATTCTCCTGCTCCCGCTCCTTTCTGCTCTTCTTCCCTGAGAAAGGTGATGTAAGTGCACTCCCTTTCTTCCTCTTGCCCAGGCGTGAGGAGGCAGGGGTCGGAGGAGGGGAGAGAGGAGGGGAGGAGGAAGGTGAGCAGTTAAGGGAAGGCGACTGCGAGGATGAGGTGGATGAGGAGCAGGACGGGGACGAGTTTGGGACAGTGGGCAGCTCTTCTTCACTGACTGATGGGGAGGCAGGCGGAGGGTTCGGGGGGTGATGGTGGTGGTAGCCATTGGTGACCATAACTGCCCCCGTTTCCACCAGGCCCACTCCTCCTTCACTCAGCAGCTCGAAGAACTCAGGGGGCAGAAGGTCTCCTGCACCAGAGCTCACAGTCTCCCGTGCACCACGCAGCTCCTCCTGTGCTGGTGGTTGGCTGAGGAGCAGTGGAGGTGGTGAAGGCTCCTCCATCACACGCTGCACCCCCTCCCCCCACACCTGCCCCTCCGTCAGCCAGGTGAGTGAGCAGCTCTCCAAGACATCCAGAAACTCCGGCTCTTTCTGCATGTGAGAGATAAGGAAGAGAAAAAAAAAAAAAAAAAAAGTGATGAAAAATAACTAAGTTAGCAGAGGAAATTAATTAACAAATCAACAGACTACAATCACTATTAAGAAAATCAATGTCAAAAACATCAAATGCCTTTACAGAGCACAGAAAGGAGGAGGGAGGGCGTAACATTGGAGGTATGAGAGCAGAGACGGCAGCCGTTGCTTTCGGCGTGACTGACCTCGGCGCAGGGTGGGGGGCGTGTGTGCTTGGCCCCACCTGCATCGGATCCCAATATATCTTGCAAGTCTTCATACCACGCCTCCAACTCTGCACCACACAGCGGCGCCACGCCGGGGGGGTACATCCACTCCGCAGTCATCTCAACCAATCAGCTGCTACGCACAGACACGACGACTCAACACGCTCCTACACCCAGCACACCAGACCTGGCCCAGAAAATAATTTAATTGTTTTTTTTTATGTAAAAAAAACAAACAAAAAAAAAAAACACAAACCTTAAACCTACAGCAAAATAAGCACACATAGTATGGGGTAGTACTGCTACAGAGATTACTAAAAGAAAGTTAAAACTAAAGGGGCCAGGTACTGACAGATGAAAATATTCAGTTGTCTAAGGACACTTAGTGGCCAGATGGAGTTACTACAGAGATGACAAGTCCACCAGATGTTCAACCGTTCAATCCAGAGCACTGAGGACCAAACCACAGTGCATGCACATGCCAGAAATTACAAGTGATTATAACTAATATTCTAAATCAAATAGCACTGCAATACACAAATGTAGTACAGAATAAACCTATAGATCTGTGACAGACTAGAGGTGTCCAGTACAATTATTTAAATAAATAAATAAAAATTAAAAAAAAAAAAAGAAGCAAAAACATGAACACATGCTTACCTTAAAAGCGTTTCTTCTTAATCAAGTGTGGTTGTAAGATGTCGGCGATATTGTGTCCCAGTAATTCTAGAAAATAATCATTAAACAAGTTATTGTGGTGTACGTTATTGTCTACAAGGTTTGCAAAGATGAATGGAAGTTGATGATGAAGAAGAAGAAAACAAGACTTCTTAAAGAAATAAATCAGAAAGGTTCAAGAATGAATTAATCTCACAGAACTGCTAAAGAGAAAACTTTTCAGGCCAAAATTATTTTTTTTTAAAAACTGAAATTGAAGAGAAAACGTGAGGTTTAAAGAAGAAAAAGATGGAGAAACGAGAGTGAGTAAACTGTGACGGCGTTTTATTGGGTGATTAACAGTAATGTATGTTAAAATTCAGGTCCCTGTCTCTTTATGTAAACAATAGCGCCTGTGTGGCCGCGGGCGCCCCCTGTTAAAGTCCAGGGTCAGGGATAAAGTCCAAGAGCTCAAGTCTCACCCCACCGTCCTGAATAGTACACCATGGTAAAATACACGACACCTATCGCAGTGGTCACCTATTGGTGGTGTATTGTTTTGGAGTTTGTGTTGACTGGGGTGTAGCCGAGCTCAAGTCCCTCTTACATTTTGTCCAAACATTTTAAATCAGAAGTACAGCATTAAACCGTCTATAACCACAGGGGCCTATTAAAGCCGTGAAGTCCAACTTTAGTTGTTTTCATCCATCTTTAAATCACGGGTAAATATCGCGATATGACACACAGCCATCAAAAAAAATAAAAAAATGTTGAGGTACTTCACACTAATGAGTTTTCTAGCTAATCATTGTTGAATTAAGAGTTGGATTAAAAAGCTTCTTTAAATGGTCAATAATAATGAACCGGTGAGTTAAACGTAAAAAAAAAAAAAAAGACGGTTAACTAAATAACCGACACAATAACATTTATAAAATTGTTATAATAATGAGGCTGTTAAACTAAAAGGCAGCCAGTTACGTCATGGAGTCAAAGTACAGGACGGAGAAACAAAAGAAAGACAACACCACGACCACTGTAGGAGTAAAGCACAGGACTTAACCGAGGGGAAGAAGAAAATATTACTAATAACCGTAAATAAGAATTAAAAAGGTAATTAGGCTAGAATATAAAAAAAAGTTTAAATATTGGCTAGGAAATAAAAATACACCTAACAAATAACACTTGGTTTTAAACATAGTAATACGATGTATAGGCTCTGAAAGTCCATAAAAATGGACATAAATAAAGACAAGGTGTTGATTTTGATCTGACAGTGACGTAAAGGTAAATTCCCTCAAACTGGAAACTTGACCTTTAAACCAGAAGAAACAAGTAAGATAGAAAATAAAACAAGAAAATAAGCAAAAACAAAAACAAAATCCTTTGTCCGTTAAGTGAGAAATAAAACAAGAGATGGTTAATAGAAAGTCCCGACATATAAGAAGTGAGAACAACTGCGGTCCAAAAACAGCTGCGGGATCGCTGCCAAAACATGAGCAGCGAGCAGCGAGCAGCGACACTCCGCTCTTCTCAGACGAAAAACTGAACTGAAGTGAAGTTCACACCGGGAGCGGCGGCGCCCAAAAGTTACACCAACTCAAACATGCTGCAAGGAAACCAACAGAAAGCGGAAACTCACCCTTTTTCTTTTATTATGCCGTTTTCTCGACTGTCTCGGACTCGGGTTGTGTATATATTTTTGTTGAGGTTGGTGATAGCTCATGTTAACCATTGTTCAGTTGAAGTCACCGAGTATGAATTTCGGAAACTCCCGGGGCAGTTTATATAGGAGGCTGAACTACAACCAAACTCCAGAGGAAGCGCTTCAGCTGCAACCGAACCCCAGCCGTGTAGCTGAGAGCGGACAGTCGTGTGAACCACCTAATCCTGGGTGAAGGATAAAACTCTTTTGCTTAGAGACATCCAATCAGAGCAGGCCGTGAGTGTGAAAGGCGGGGCTACAGAGCCTGCTCGTTGTCTCTCCGTGAGCGAGTTTGTGTGAGCGGAAAGATGTGATGCAGTCATAAGGCAGCCAGGACGAATTTGGGGCGTAAGGGAGTCACATGAAAGGAATGATGCAATCGCTGGCAACCGGTTTCTAGTCGGAGATAAGACTAGCAGAGCCCGAACATGTTTTATTAAACAGCCTTGTATTAAAAGAAAACCCAGACAAAATACCTTATAAGGACGTGAGAAAATTTATCGATTTTGCTTGCGTTCGCAAAACACTCATAAAGCGTCGCTATATAATATCCTTAGATGTTAAGACGCTTTTATTGCAGTGTTGTTTTTGTCACCGATCCCATTGTAGCCTACAGATAATACTCCAAGCGAAGTGGCGGGCTTTAATGTTTTAAAATAAAATAAAAGATACGTCCAATATTAGCTATTGCTTGGAATAACCACACACAATAAGGAAAAAAAAATAAAAGACACCCCTCCTCTTGGGCTTGCCTAAAGATTCATTCATATCTCGTACTGTATCGTTTTAAAGGGGTACAAGAACCTATACAGTAATTTGTGTTTTTTTTCTATTTTCAAATAGCCTATAATATCGTGTTCCACCAACGTAATGGTTACTTGTTTGATGCATGTTATTGTCCCGACACACAGCCGTCATCTTGGCCATGCGCCTCTTGATGCGGCGTGAAGATTAACTCATAAAACTATTATATTTCCAGCGGAGGGACCCTGCGCGAATACTATAACATAAATCTAATTATTACAATATAATTAGCCTATAATTATTGCAGGGTATCGATCTCAGTGCGACATACAGATCTATACTGTTTAAACTTTACTCATGAACAGCATCCTTCGTTAAATGTATGGAGAAGGGAACAGTACAAGCAGGTGTAACTTTGTTTCTGTTGCTGTGCATTTTTTTTTATCGCGCCATATGGGTGTGGACACGAGAATGACCCGTAACTTGTGGCCATCTGATGTCACCCGAGGCTCATCTCGTTAGTATTCAGAAACTCTCCCGAGCACAGGAGTTGAGCACTTTTAACATGCACGGTGCAGAAGCGTGCAGCGTATTGCCTAGCAACAGCGCAAGTGGGCCGCGCGCGCGCTGAGCGAATAGAAAGCTCAACTTCTGTTTCCAGGAGGCGCGCGCCGCTCGCGAGCAGCGCGCCGCGAACACGTCACTGCCGCGCGGCTGTTGCTGTGTAGTCTCGCGCTCTCTCCCCTCCGCTAATGGCTGTCACCTGCACGCGCGCGATTCTATTGGCAGCTCAAGCTTTTATTCCCAAAAGTTGTGTTTACTTTCACAGAGCTGTTAAAGCGTGGCCGAGCTCTTCTCTTCACCTCTCTTCGCGATGTTTCAAAGACACACTCGTCGTCTACAGTACTTTTTAAAATGTACTGTAGTACATGGTAATGGTCAATAAATAATACCCCAAAGCTCCAATCTAAGATACGCTTATGTGGCTGTAAACAAGGCTATCTGAAAGGCGGTGCTGTTTTTCAGCCACCATCCGGTGATTATTATACAACTTTATAAAGAATATTTCTTTCTTTCTTTTTTTTTTTACTTATATCTATCTATCTATCTATCTATCTATCTATCTATCTATCTATCTATCTA
>JAOTRR010000018.1:11743391-11759605 GCA_028570945.1 Gogo arcuatus | reverse complement strand
CATTTTCTTTCATAATTTGTAATTCTTCCTCACTTACGGTGACAAAGCGATTGGCGGCCATTTTGCCGAGTCGCTCGAGGTGATTATCGAGAAAACGTCAGAATTTCTCGACCAATCAGTGCGCGCGATTTTCTATAAATCACCTGCGTATTTGTACTAATGTATAATACGCAAAACTGATATTTCTGAGATCTGCTGTAGTGCAGTGGTGTTACTGTAACTGTTGCCAGAACCATCTGTCTGTTTCTTATTCTCAGTAGGCAAGCTTAAATGCCAGAAGGCCTTAAACAATTGAATATGAAGTAAATCACTTTCTGTCGCCATGGTTACCTGCAATCTGGCTTCAACCTGGTCCAGAGTGGCAGCATCCAGAGCACTGACTCGAGCCTGCAGTAGCTCCATGGACTCCTACAGAGACAGAAAAAATGTCTAGAACATGAAATGGAACAAACAAGTAGTCAAGCACATTAGTACTCATGTAACAGTATGAGACTCACCATTAGACTGGCTCCCTGAAGTCCACTGAGAGGACCCTGCAGTAGACACGACCAAAACAAGACTGCTACTGTGGTCACCACAAACTAGCCAGCCCTCACAACTTCACACAATGATACAGTCATAACCAAAACTGGGAAAGTACTACTGCATACTGATATTAGCTAAATGTCTGATGGTCTGAGAAAACCCATTAGATACCATAAACATCCATCCATTATTTATACCGCTTATCTGTCAGGGTCACAGGGGAAGCTGGAGCCAATCCTAGCTGACATTGGGCAAGAGGCGGGGGTGCACCCTGGGGAGGTAACCAGTCTATCGTGGGGCTAACACAGACACAGACAGCCATTCACCCTCACATTCACTCCTATGGGCAATTTAGAGTGGCCAGTTGACCTAATCCGCATGTCTTTGGACTGTAGGAGTAAACCCACGCAGGCACGGGGAGAACATGCAAACTCCACACAGAAAGGCCCCAGTTGGCTGCGAGGTTCAAATCCAGAACCTTCGTGCTGTGAGGTGACAGCGCGCTAACCACTGCACCACCATGCCGCCTACCATAAACATATTTCCCCAAAACAATGTGGAAATGTCTTTATTTACTTTTCAATCTTGCCTAGGCGGGCACACAAAGATGATGTTGGGTAAGGAGCCCAAGAATTTAAGAGTTTATTCACACAGTAAATGTCAGGCTAGGTGCCACAAATAAAAGTACTTAAGCCTGATCAACTCGGATTGTAAACAGGTGATGCTGTCAAAATACCTTCCCCACAGTCTGAATAGATTATTTAAATGTAATTTTCACTTGTTGACCAGAGTTTAAAGTGCTATAACTTTAGTTGTGGTTGAAATACATGCAACAGAAAAATATATTTCAGTTTAGGAAAGCCTAGTAGTAAATGCAGAAAACGCCAAAATTTCACCATGTGAAGGATTTTCCCAGGCCACCACACAAATACATTCCTCTGATCCATAAATACAGCAGATGCCACTACTCAATTTAAGTTCAAAGAAACACAAAGATGTTCCAAGATTTAACTCAGGAGAGCTGGGTGATTATTACAAGCCTAAGTTTAATCTGACTCAGGACAATGAGAAAGCGTTGGGCAAGGCAAATTAACGCACCTGCTTATCTAATCCAGAACCTACTGCAGTCTCAAGGTCCGCCAACCTCTTCTCCAACTCTGCTATCTACAGATACAAAGACAGAGAAAAAGATCAGTAGCTGTAATTACTTAACTTCACACCAAATAAGTACCAAATAAGCTTAAGAAAAATGCGGAAACTAAGTTTAAAACATGCGTTGTACCTTGGCAGACTCGGTGAACTTCTCATGTTTAGGCCGGCTGTGGAGTTCATACAGCACAACTCCATCTGGGCCTTTGGGTGCTGCTGATTTCCCCTCTCCTCCGGTACCGCTACGCACACCCCTTGTTACCTCCAGCTGAGTCATCAATCTCCTAACACACACACAGTGATTGTATTTAATAAAATAGAAACTGTGTCCCTGTTTTATGCACTCCATTTCTTTTACTCTCTCTGAACACTTCAGGAACACTCTGTAATGTTCTCATGGTTGTTAAGAATATCTTAGTTTTGGGAGTAGTTTAGCTCATCCTGCACCATTGGCTAAAAGACACACTGCATAGAGAGCATTGATCCTATATCAACAGAAAAATGCGTCATCTACGCAGAGCCCTAGTCTCATTACAGAGAGACTAGGTTCCTTACTCCACTGTTCCTTACTTGGCAAGAGCTCCATCTGGGTCAGCCAAGTTGATGTGGGCGTTTGGGCCCAGCAATGAGTCCAGATGGGCAGAGACCAGCTGCTGTTTGAGCTGGGCCGCCTGCTGAGCCAGAACTACCGGCGTTAGGCGCTCCTCTGCACTGCTCTCTTTAGCACTGGCCTAGGGAGAAAAAAAAACCCCACACAAAAACTGTTAGGTACTCCACCTCACCCTATCCAAAAAATAAATTAAGGACTTACATGTTCAGAAAGACCCAGTCAAGGGACACAAAGTTGATGTTTCACAACTCATGTGAAGGCCTTAATTATTTCCAGATTACATCACAAGTCCAGTCACTTAATGTAACTTACAGCTAGTGTACATTCAAAATGGTTTGCGTGTCTAAATATCTTCATAAACATTTCAGATTACAGCTAATTATAACACAGATTAAGTAGTCCTAAAACAAGAGAAGAATCTCTGGAAAGCTGGTTGTAGATGTTCAGATGTCATCTTTGTTATTCTAGCTACTGAAAAACCTTTGGCCACATCTTTAGTCCCAGATACAGTATCCTGCCAAATGAAACTATAGACTTTATAAAAGTGTAATGTTTAAAACAGGTCTCTGCTGAATACTCAGTGAAAGCAGTGACTATATTTTTCTATATAATGATTCAGTCTTGCAGGGGGAGGACAGTTCACTGATAACAAGCTTTTCAGGGCCTGGCATAGGTATGTGCCATCTGCTTAATTTTATTATTCAGATATATGAAAGAATTATTGAACAGATACCCGGTTAACTGCTGCGAGATGGGGGAGGGGAGAAAAAGGAAAAAAAAAAGAGAGGAGTATTTCGTATGGCTTAATCAGGTATCATTTTCCACTAAAACTAGTGGCACAAATGTTTGTGTATGACAGACGTAATGCAGAGAAATAATGAAGAGAGAGAAATTCAGAGCAAAAGCTCTGCTGCATGCCACCTAAATATTTCAGCCTGTAGCTTTACTGCCCCAGTGTGCTCTCTGGTGTCAGTTAAAATTTAAACTTTGCAAAAATTTTAACTGCTAGAGTTTAAAAGGGTATAGCCATATCGATATTTGTGGGCATGATATGTAAAAGTTTCACTAGCGTAACAAACTTTATATGATCACAATGGCAATGGGTGTTTGTAATAATCTTTATGGCACAACAAATATTTCCATGTTAACCTATATTTTACTAAATCTGCATTAAAATAATCGAATAAATGCTTCAAACTTCAGGGATACTTTTAATCACAATGTATGCCGGTAACTTGTACAACAAGACGGTGCTTCTCTCTGCATCAAAACATTACCAGAGCTTTCCTTCTTTATATTTTTCCAGCACCGATTCGTGTTGACAAATGGCATAACAAATACGTGAATATTGATTTCAGTGAATACCATTGCCTCAACCAGTAAAACAGGTGCAACACTGCACTTCCCTAGCCTAGCACTGAATAAGCAGACTATGCTACTTGGTTGTATCAGTAGAATATAAATGCCAGCAATGAAAAGAAAGTGTATTATTGATCACTTAAACACTTACATGAAACTACTAAAGTATTCAAACAATTCAAAATGTGTCCTCCTAAATTTCTTAGGCTTAGAGGAAAATAAAAATTAATACTTATACATCACTTTATTATACCAAGTCACATTAATGCTCTAGGCATTTTGCTGTACAATTTTTTTTTACTGGTATATTTTACAATTTTATAATTTTTGTTCTACTGATAGAACCAAGTAGCATAGTCTGCTTACTCACAGCATTTAGTATGTAGGGAACTAGTTGCCCATATTTCTGCCTTGGCACAGTAACTGTTTTTGTTTACAGGATTAATAATTATTAAAGCATGTGATTTCACTACTTGTTTCAGCTGATAATGTATGTGTAATTAGGGCTGGGCTATATAGCTGAAAAAAATGATCATGATAAAATGTTTCATTTCAGTCGATATCAATAATTATTGATAATTTTAATGACCTATGTTTAGTAGTTACCAAAAGAAAAAAAGGTTGAATTTAACCCCTTTACTTTGAATTTAAACACCTTACTTTTATCAACAATTTCCTCATCATCTATACAGTGTTTGCCACATACACTTTACTTGGGCCCAGGAACAACAGCCGTCAAAGTATATTTGACGACCCATTTTAGCAAATAAGTATGAAGAAAGAGAATGTTCTGTGAGTGATAGATAAATAATAATGGACACAATGTACTGTATTGCTAAAAGCAGCTTTATTGCGTTGGAATGATTGGCCAAATAGCTGACCACATGAACGGAGAGCTTTCACGCTGTAGCCATACGTTACCACGACAACATGGAGCACTTGAATTCAGTCAGCGCATTCAGCTTTGTAATAGCGCTTTTTTTTCTAGCCTATTGAACTGATTAGTAAAATGACATTAACCCTCGTTAATGATTTCGTGTACCTTTGGTCAATCTATTTTCGTGTCAGTAACAAAAGTTAATAGACCATTTTTGTCTTTTGTGTTTCTTTTCCTTCTTTGAAAGTCAAAAAAAAAAAATCATAAACGAAATAAAAAGAAGAGAGTCTGTTTTTCTGAAGCCTGTGATTGTTGCTGATAGATAACGTGCAATCTGCTGTACAGCGTGTGCGGAGCAGCTTCCTATGCAATCCGAAATCACACAGTAAATCATTTTTGTGCTGGCAGGTTATGCCGTCCCTTTCCACCGGCTATCAACACAAGTATATTTAAGACCTGTGGGAAATACTGCTCATTTTCTCACTCCACGCTGTTTTTGTGGTCGTCACGATGGTGCAACCGAACAATACACCTGTTTAACACGTGGCTGTTTGCGTGTCACTCATAACTCGCTCCATTATCGAAGGATATGACAGGCTCTTTATGAGCCAGGGAGGTTGGGGGAGCGCTTGGGGTTTGTTCATGCAACCGAGCTTTGCATATTTATTATTATGTGCATTTCTGGCGGTTTGCATTTAATGCATTTAAGTGAAACTATTGAACATTCTATTGAACCATTTTCTTATTGCTATTGATGAAATGTCTTTCAAAGACACATAGTTATCGTTTTATCACCAAGGCCTATGTGTAATAAAACAAACATTACAAAAACACCGTCAATGTCAGTTTACTGAGAGGATAGCTGCATGAGGCCTGCTATTTCATTCCTTGATTGGTCTAAGTGTTTGTATTTAATATTCTTAATAAATTGGCAGATATGATTTCTGGTTTTAATATCCTGGTTCCTGATTCAGGAGTATTAGCAACAAAATGACTGAATAACATTTAGTGACGACTCATCTAAAGTTAAAATGGCTAAAATAAGAAAAAAGGAGACTAAAGAGTGTCTGTGTGTACTGATCCCTAACCTGAATGTGTTCCACTTCCACTGCGAGTTCCTGAATCTCATTAACGAGCCGCTGGTACTTCTGCTGAGGAGTCTCCTTCACCCCACACCCTTCACCCAGCTAGAGAGAGAGAGAGAGAGACAGACAGAAAGGTGGAGTGACTCATTAAACCAAACAGTTCAACTGGTATAGGCCTAATAGTGATCCTGAGGGAGAACTCACAAGCTCATAGTCTCCGGACTCATAGCCGACTCTGCGACTCTTGCTGATACGGTCCGAGAAATCTGTAAATAGGCAGGTCACAGCAATAAGACCCAGACGAGGAAAATAAGCCTCATTTCATATAACAAATCAGATACGGACATCCAGCAGTCACTGTACTCACCAAGGCCCTTAGTGCCGATACGCTTGTCTTTGAACTTGTCATAGGCAGCGTTGGGATTGACAACAATCCTCTCCACACTGTCACTGCACAGCTCTTCCTGTTAGAGGGATGAGGAAAACATGTTAACAGCTGTTTTACAAGTGGAAACATCTGAGGCTGCTTTTTACACCTGAGATTAAAATGGTATTTAAATGGAAAAAGCACTAACACCTGCTTGCAGTTACGACTATCATTTCAATTATATGCATGCTAACTGTTCCAGTAATGTTCAGGCAGTTTCGATTTAAACCATACTATTCCTGGTTTAGGTTTAACCAAGATTACTATTCTTACACAAGCAGTTTGCTTTTTAATGCCAGATGTAAAAAGGCCCAAAGAACATAACACACACACACAGTATAATCCATGCAGACTTTTAAAACAATTTTACATGCAAAGTTTTTGAGAAATTAAGGCAGAAAAGTCACAGTGATGATTATTCAAGTACTGCAGAAAAAAGTAGCAAAAATGTGTACTTGGCATGTGAGATATTGATTTCTCCCTGCTTGCAACTTTCCATTTATAAAATTTCATGATAAAACAACTTAATCATCCAGGATGGTGGGATCTGAAGCAATTGTACAGTAATGTGTAATAAACTTTTGTAATAAAAAAAAAATTTTGTTTTTATTTTTAAAAAGTACATTTTAATAAAATCTTTTTATATATCGATTGTCTAACGTTCACAGAGCCAAAAGTTTTACTGTTGATGCTGCTCAGTGATGAGCAGGATAGTGCCAATAAAAAAGAAAATTTAAAAAATTAAAAAAAAATCAAAATGGATTTAATTTAAGGATTTAATCACTTTCTAATTATCATTATTATCAGCACAAATCATTTCAGATTCATATGTCGATCGGGTCATCTCTTGTTTTACTGGAGTGAAACAGATATACATTGGGACTGCCGTATCTGCTGAACCGTGGTTTCAGTTATCCGCTGTTTACCCAGGACCAAAAATGTAAAGTAGAAACGTCAGAATCCTGTTCATTCGAGAGAGACACCACATTCACATAACTTTTATTACAGTACATTGTTATAGTTATTTTCCTTTATTATTAGTTACTGCTGATGTCATTGTGCATAATTTATAAACTCAACTTTATCGTATGTATGTAAGTATACGAAAAATAAGCTTTATATATGGTTTGCTACTATCCACGCTTTTGGCTATCCTCGTTAGATCCTGGAACGTATCCCCTGTGGATACGGCGGTCCCACTGTATTAGGCGTACTCTTGAGTGATAACTCAGACAAGTGTACTCTGGTGTTTTTGCAGAGCTCCTACTCAAAATAAGTAGCAGGTTGCAGGTCTGGTAAAATAATGCAGTCAGCGATAAACGGCACTGGATATCGTGGAAGTGTAATATCATGTAGGGACGATATCATTATATCACACTAGCCTAGTGTACACTACGCCTTAAAATCACTATAGAAATGCAAATTTGATCAGTTTGTCAGGCTAAAATGATCTAAAATTGTAATAATCACACAGGATTGATTTGTTGATTTCAACTTCAAATTCAATGTTATTCGCTCCCTCAAACACACACACAAACACACACAATTTGACAAAGACATGATGTGGGCAAAATACAAAACTGGATTCTTGGATTTATTAACTGGATAACCTGGATTTTATTAACTGCCTCCATCTTCAGTTAGTTAATCTAATTGCATAAATTCAAATGCCTGAGTAACCTAAATGGCTTACTGGATCCAGTTTCATACACCCACTAAGGGTAGTAATTAGAATCACACACATTTCAGATGGCTCAGAGAAAAATCACTGATGTGCTACTAAAAGTGTGTGGCTGTTATATGGGTTTTGGCTTTGCTTTCAGTCAGCTCCAGGGTAAAGCAGCGTTTATGTGCTACGCAGCATAGTTAGCACTGGATTCGTAAACAGTATTATATCGACAGGAAGATGCACGACAAGGCAAACATTCAGTCAAACACAAAGTCCACTTAAAACAGACAAGGGGTTGATTTTGATTAGATGGGAGGAGTGATGTTAGATATTAGGGGGAATCACATAAGCTCTTACCAGCTCCTTGGGTTCCCAAAGAGAGTTAGAGGGGGAAGAAGTAAAGGAGGAGCAAGACAAAGAATAGAGAGAGAGGGAGAGAAATATAAGGAAAGAGCAAGAGAAAGAGAGAGACATATTAATGTTGTTATCACATGACATGCACAACAGGAGCTGGTGGCCAAAAAAAGAAAAAAAAAGTGCTGGTTGTTGTAAGCACCCGTTGTGCTGTCTAATCAATCTTTTTTCTTGTTCCCTACCCCACAAGGTCATAAGACAAGCATTCCACCAGCTTGTCACAGCAAAGCTGTGTTTGTGTTTATGCAAAATTTTTAGACAACACTGCAAGTCACAGGCTAGACCGAGTTAGAGAAGGAAAACAGGGGTCGCATGTTGCAGTCAATGTAGGTTAAGCAACAGGAGACTCACACAGCTGTGCAAGCGAGTTTCTGTCTCAACCTGAAGGTGAAGGATGAAAGGGCTTAAACACCTTCTCCTTCAGATCAGAGAAACAGCAGGTGTTCCACACATATGGAGCTCACACTGGAGGCACACAGCAGTTACTTCATCCTTTTTCTAATGATGAGGTGCCCACATGGGTGCTGGTGCCCAATTTGGAACTGTTCCACACTTTTCCACCAGTTTTTTGACAGAACAACTGGTCCGGTAGCAGAGTCAAAATATTGCACATTACTGGTCTCGAACCAACAACAAGGTGCATCCAACACTGAAGACCGGCATTATTGTGTGTCCATGGTCATTCAAGGAGCTGAAGTTATTCATGACTGCACTGTAAATACCATTGTGGGAGGGTTGGAAAAATAGTGTTAAAACAGTGCTGAAAACTGAAAATTAATACTACAGATGCAGTCAGACGTTTACCTACACGGACATGAACGTCATTATGGACATAAGTGTCATGGCAATACTGGGCTTTCAATGATTTCTTTGAACTGTTCTTTTTCCTGTGGCAGAACGATTGTACAACATAGATTTTTAATAATAAATAAACAAACAAACAAACACACATGAATTTGGTGCACAAGTTTTAATTTATTTTGGGTTTTCTGAAAATCAACACAGGGTCAAAATTATATATACACAGGGTCAAAAATTTACATACGCCCACTTAGATTATTAATTCCATGGTGCTGAAAGTTCCAAAATGTCTTAACTTGCCAAGGCCTCTTAACTTCCTGTTAGCGATCATGACTGACTACAGCTGGTAGCTTCTCTGTGCCAACATAAAGAGTTTGTTTGTTTGTTTGTTTGTTTGTTTGACAGCACTCATTGGATTGATGAACACAGTACAATGGGAATGTCCAAGGAGCTCAGTGCAGATCTGGAATGTCTCTTGGACCCATTTCAAAACAATTCCAAGATCATCAGTTCAAACAATTGTATGCAAGTACAAGTTATTGGGAGGTGTAGCCACCTTGCCTAGCCACTGTACTGGAAGAAGACCCAAAATGTCACCCTCAGCTGAGAGGAAATTGGTTCGGATGGTCAGGCACAACCCAGGAACCACTAAGGCACAGGCCTGCCATGAACTGGAAGCTGCTGGAACACAATCTACAGTAAAGTAAGTTTTACATCACCATGGACTAAGAGGCTGCCATACAAGAAAGAAGCCCCTGATCCAAAAGCAGCATCTTCAAGCTCAACTAACGTTTGCTGCTGACCACAAGGACAAATCAAAAGCCTTCTCGAGAAAAGTTTTATGGTCAGATGAGACAAAGATTGAATTGTTTGGCCACAATAACCAGAGTGAAGAGGAACACTGTACCAACTGTTAAGCATGGTGGTGGTAGCATCATGCTCTAGGGCTGTTTTCCTGTCAGCGAAACTGGTGCATTGCACAAAGTGGATGGAATCATGAAGAAGGAGGACTACCTCAGAATTCTTCAGCATAACCTCAAACCATCAGAAGCTTAGACACAATTGGGTGTTCCAACAGAACAATGATCCCAAACACACATCAAAGCTGGTTCTGGAATGGATAAAGCAGGCTAACATTAAGCTTAAAACATCCTGACCTCAACCCCATCGAAAAGTCAGGTCCGTACCAGGACACACACAAATTTAATCGAACTCTATCAATTCTGCCAAGAAGACTGGTCAAATATCCAACCAGAAATTAAAACTTGTGCACAAAATTCTTGTTTTTTTTTTCTTATTAAAGATGCATGTTGTACAATCATTCTGCCCCAGAAAAAGAACAGTTCCAAGAACTCACTGAAAGCCCAATATTGCCATGACATTCATGTCTGTGTATGTAACCTTCTGACTGCAACTGTATGAATCAAAGCTGGAAGGAAGAAACCATCTTAGTAGTGATTACAACAAATTAAAATGGGTGCTCGTAAAAACATTGAGCAGGTACACACAAATAATTTTTTTTTTAAAAAGAGGGGACAAATCACTAGCTCAGGCATCTGGCACAAGCACGTTTATTATACAAGTTATTAGTTGTTTTTTTTTAATACATAGTTGGCTGGCAGATTTTCACAAAACTAAACTTCCCATTTGGTATGTTTAAATTAAATGTGCTTCACGATGATGCAATGCACCTTGATGTTGAAATTAAGGAGCATGCTTCCAAAAATCGTAAAGCCTGCCCTTACTACACACATCAGCATGAGGCATAATCTGTCTGACGGTAGAAAGGTCATTACTAGGCAAATTAATTAGCATGCACAGACTTCATGAAACAAAGTGTGTTGAAAAAGTTTAATACAAAGCCATCATATTACTCTCTGGCTTACTACACACAGTCACCTGTGAAGAGAAAATAAAGATGTCGTTTCATAATATTTTTTACGAGCAATGCAAGGATAGAAAACTGCTCATAGCCAAAACCGTAATCAATGGCTTGCTGATCATTTGTCACGGCCGCAAACATGATGCGATGCTACATTAGGAGTGGATAATGATCCATTTGTAACCCCGTAACTAGCTAGCTTGCAATACATTATTACTTTATGTTTGCTACCACTTTTTAACCTGGTCAATTAGTTTCTAGGCATCCAACACATGGGACTGGGCAGCACACTGGAGCTTTTACTTCCCTGGTGAGCTAGGTAATGAATTCATCATTTGTCCACCCCTGAAAAAGATCTTTAATCATACACACAATTGTTGTCTACGGTGACATTTTCATGAATTTTTGTGGCACTGAAGAATTTTACTGTGGATGGTGAAATCAATTCTCAAAGCCAGAAGCAAAACTTGTGCAAACCTCCACAGTTACTCTTATTATTACCACATTTATCAAAACTCACATTTGCTTGCGTAATGCATTGTTGCTTGAACCGGTGGAAACCAACACCAGCTACAAGATCGAGACCAGAACTTTGGTGGTGGAAAAGGAGTGACAGTCCATTAAAGCAGTGTGTGTGCATACAAGAAGTCTCTATTTCATGCTCTGTCAAAAGCATTTGGCCTGAGATTTAGGATACAGATAGTGTGATCTTGATCTACCGTGTCTTTATGAAAATATCTTAAAATTGCTAAGGTAAGAAAATTTTGCATTGGTGGCTCTATGGGATGTCCTCCAGTCCAGCCCATTGATGGTTCAATTCTATCCCATGCTTACATTAAAGGAAAAAGAAAAGAAAAAAATCACATCAAGACAGATGCCAAATCAGAAAAAAATCAAAGTCCCACAGCTCTAGGATATGATTGTTCCTGATTGGAACCAAGGAGAGAGGGAGTAAGATTCCAACCCATGCAGTTATTGCTGGAGAAAAAGGAGGACATCTTACTTGAACAAACTAGTGTCCGAAGTGGATCATTACAGGGAGGGAAGGTGTTGTGACAGGGAAGGTAAAGCACTTTTATGTTAATAGTGTGTCAGTAATTAGCGCAGCTTTAATAAAACTGTTCAAAATACTTGAGATGCACAAAACTGATAAAAAACATTTTGTAATAATTAGTTGTAATTACTATATGCCATTTCTGTAATTTCCCCTTGGGATCAATACCCGCTTTGGGTAATGGGTCATCAGAAACCCACAACAAGACTCATCTGAAAAGGCCAGGATCAAAGACTGTATATACAGAGTGCACAAGTTTGCATCCCCCACAGGTTTTGAATATAAAAGGAAAGAAATACTTTCATTTTACAAGGTATCTAAAAATGAAATGAATCCCAACAAGATTAAAAAAAGACAGGCAAAAACAGAAACCAGCTGGAAAAGAACAGAAAGCAAGGAGTGCCTCAACTAGTATTACAACAGGGCTGCATTAGGTCCAAAGTATAATGCCACATAAGTTTATTTTGCATTTATTGTAAATATTGTGAGCGGCATGGCAGTGCAGCGAGTATCATTCCCATCTCACAGCTCCCACACCCCCGATTTGATCCCAACTTCAGGTTTCTCTTCTGTGCAGATTGTCACATGTTCTCCCCTTGTCCATGTGGGTTTCCTCTAGATTGCAGTATCTAGCCATTTGAACCTAACTCCGGTGCGTTTTGCCCCTAGGTGTGGTTTGTTAGGGCAGGTGAGAGCACAGCAATTACAGCAATTAAAACAACTTGTCCGGACAACGCATCTCTGTCCAGTTCCAAGTGCATGCTAGCTCAGTTCAGCTGCAGTGAGAAAGCGATTGGATCTTGATAGTTCCATCTGTAAATAGTGAACCAAACATGCCATGTATAATGGGTTGCATTATTTTTTTTCTTGTAGATGTGAACTGCTACACGGACCCAAAAGGCACAAAGTGAAAAAAAGGAAAGAGCTGTAAAATGATCTCATAGCTCAACCAATAAACAAAAAAAGAAAATAAACACTGGAAGCAACACAAAATGTTTTAAATTAGTTATTTATATAATTATCTAATCATCTTTAGTGTATACTAAATGCATGTGCGATGTGATTTCAACATGCCACTGGCAAGGGTTTGTTTACACAGTTTCCATTGCGATACATCACCAATGAATGAACACATTTTACAAGTACATATCCGAGTACATTCCATAAACATTTTTTGGCTTCTTTAATTATGTAGTGTGAAACAAAACAAAACCTAACAGCGCACAAACTAAAAGTATAAATATATACAGACTGAGCATTAGGTGTGAAAGCACCTTAAATGGTGGCATACGCTAAGAGAAGGCAAGAGGGCGAGAGAGAGGGGGGGGAGAGAGGGGGCGAGACAGAGATACCCCATTCACACTGAAAACCTTTCATTTACCGCCATTATGCTGTAATGGTGTCATGTGAGCAAAATGGTAAAGTCGAAACATTAATCTATCCCCTAGTGACCCAGTAACATTAATGATAATCTTTTGTCGCGGCTCCGGTGGGAATCAGAACCATTTGATTAACATGTTGTGAAGGGTCGTGACGTTGCTGGCGGTGATGTAAAAGATGATGCAGTGATATTGTGACGGAACTACTGACACCTCCATAATCTGAATACTCATACTGCCTCACTGTAAAGCGACCGGCAGCAAATTCAAAACAACAAGGAAAGAAAACGTTGGCAGATATGGCTGGAAATTGGAATGAATTATACGTTATGTTTTACACGTCATGTGGAGGTTTGCGCTCTGTAGCATCCTGTTCAATATAGTCAGGTGGGAATGCACAACACCCATTACTTTATCATTATGGAAGACTGAGCAGGAATGAAAATTTTATCCGTCACGTGTTGCTTTTACCTCATACTATAATGGGTTTTGTATGTGAAAGGGGCTAGAGAGAGAAAGGAGTATGAAAAAGACAAAAACAACAACCTATAAAGGCCCAAACAGAACCTCCTTACAGCAAGTCCACCCCTGCATGTTGGAATAAAATTAACTTTGTCTTTTTAATTTTGTTGCATGGGAATACAAACTTTTCTTCTGTATAGATACAGTCACTGGTCATGATGCTCACACCACACACACAAAAAAATGTTTCCATCCACAAGAAAAATTACTCCAACCAAAAAATGAGTGTGAAAAGTCCACGTGTGGAGCAACTCACCGACTCGAACTGCGCCTGATCGTCCTCAGGCAGGTCGCTGGTCTCATACACATCCGGCTCGTTGGAGGCCTGCGGACACATGAGCGCGTCCTGTTAATGCACAAACCTTCCTCCTGCGACTTCAGGATAAACAAACTGCCTGGGCACGAGTCCTGAATATATACACCTGACTACAGGAGGACCAAGTTGAGCATGAAGCGCATAACTGTAGTTGATGGTGTCCTGGACACTGGAGGTCGACGCCCTTTAAGGAAGAGGCGCTTCTACAAACCGGATAGAGAACAGGACAACTGCTATACACACATTCCCAATGAACTTACGGATTTTTTCCCCCCATTTTTTGTTGTTGTTGCAAACTTAAGCACCAGTGCTGCCGTTGTCCCTCTCTACCAAGCCAGTGAAATAAATCACCGCTTAAAACGAATCATCATGCTAGCGAGCTAATGTGTAACATCAACAACCCCTACATATCTAATGTTACGTAGCTGACTGTAAATATGTTTATACACACTTCGCTAAAACATTATACTGGTAAACAACAGGACTGGTCCATTAGCTTTCTAGCTAGCCATCTTGTTTGTATTAACAGCTGAGGATGATATGATAATGGACGTTAGCCGGCTTTTTGGGTGCTGTGTTTACGAGTTCACTCGGCTACCTATCTCGTTAACTTTATCAGCTGTTAACCAAATAATGTCTGTAAAATAATCTCCAAAACAACGTAAGAGTGCATTTCAAAAAGAAAGAAACCGCTAACTGCATAACATTACAGCTAGCAGTGAGTTTAGCTACAAGGCTTCTAACACTAATAGGAATACTGTTAGCTAACTAGCTTTTGACTGTCGCTAGCATGCTATATGAATTACAGAAACTTACGATGCCCGGTAGGTTGGCGTACTTCGGGTCGGCCATTGCCACACAGATAAATAAAACAGACTCCTACCGAGTATCTGATATGTTTTTTTTGTTTTGTTTTGTTTTTTTTGTTACAGTATTTCCAGTTTGAAAAGAAACAGACGAAGACCAAAAACTAGCCGCCGCCGTGACTTGCAAGCTGCTGACAACAGGGCAAACGTCAGGCGTGAACCCAACGGCAGGGTTGCCAGGTCTATGAAACGTGACAGAACACAGTTTCCCAAAAAAAAAAAAAAAAAACCCTTCACTAAAATGCTACTGCTAGTTTTTGTCTTAGGCAGTCTTAGTGCCATAAATTCTTGCCGTGTCTTGGTCGGGAGACTGCCAACACTACAAGTTTGACCCCAACTAATCGTCATTCACATCCTTGCATGTCGTTGAGGAGGAGAGTCAAGAAATTGTCAATCATGGCTACAGAAGAAACGTCAAGGAACACGTTATAGGAGTTGACAAACTAAGCAAGAAAATACAAACAAATCTGACATGCTAGACTTTTCGTTGGGGTGTCATGGGGCGTCCCAGATGCCACATCGCCGTTAGTCATTCCTGACGTTCATATTCGGGCCATGTCAAGATTGTGTCAAAATCAGGCTGAATACCTGTAGGCCTTGCATATATGGGTGTTATAAAACAAGTACCACCATTGGTGGTAAACCAAAATGGTCTTGCATAATCAGATAATCATATATTATCAAATATCTATCTATCTATCTATCTATCTATCTATCTATCTATCTCAATCTGTGTGGAAAGTTGTATATTCTCAAGGTTCTCTGGAGTTCTCCCACTCCCAAAAAAGTGGACTGGCTAAGATAAAATTCCCCTTGGTGTGAATGAATGTGTGTATGGTGTCCTGTGATGAGCTGCCATCTCATCCAGAGTGTGGTCCTGGTATAGGCTCTGGAGCTAAAAAGATGATCAAATGAACAACCAATACAAAAGTAGCTTGCATGAAAATTGCGGACCTGGCAACACTGTAACTCATTAGTCTCGCGAGAACAGCATCCCAGCGACAAACACGAGCTCAGTCTGAAATGGATCCCCAGCCCTCTCTCTACCTAAGTATTAAATAGTTGGTTCTATCCCACATTTTGCGCACAATAGCAGACGTTGTCTATATAATTAAACTATTTTTAGACGAAAATGTAGTCCTCTAGCAATATTTTGGTACGTACATATAGGCGTATGTCGGGAATAATAGGACTATTAAGTGTCTGAAGGGACACTTAACGCGTTTGTTATAATTGGTCTGGTTGTAATTGTGTAGTAAGCTGTATTTAAGTTTTATAT
>JAOTRR010000018.1:11598609-11610038 GCA_028570945.1 Gogo arcuatus | reverse complement strand
ACTGTGCTTGAGAGTACATGTGACAAAAATAAAGGCTTTGGCCTTGGTTCTTCTTCTTCTGACAGCAGGCAGTGAACTCCTGCTATGTCTATTCAGTTTAGCTAAGTGACCATGCGGTAACGTTTTAACACAACTCATGCGTAAATACAGGAGCATGAATGTAATATTATACCTTCACAATGCCAAAAGTTGAAAGTCAAAAACAACATATGTGTTTTATCTTTTTACTAACTTTTGACAATTTAGCTTGGTAATTTGATGAATGAAGAGTACAGTGCTGGTGATATCAGCGTCTGGTTTTCATACCAATTTCAAAGCTGTTTCCCCTTTATCTCCCCTTGAGATGAAGGAAAAACTTGGAGATGAATTTATGATCACTATATATCGGAATGTCAATGATAAATGTGTGTAACCATATGGTTGAACTGCCATAATGCTAGTGCATGGAGGAAAAGTGGAATCCTGCTACTCTCTACAGTTCTGTAGAGAACAGCCTGGGACACTGAAACAGCGCAACAGGTGTTTTATTGGATACACATCAAGAAAGCCCTTAATTTCATTCATGACTGAAACAAAAGTCACCAACATGCCCATTATTGTCTGTTCCACTCTATACCTCATGACTGATCCACTGTATTGATGGCTCACTTGAAGCTGCTCATTTTCTGCCATGATCTTTAACAACAGTGACTAAGACAGCTATTAGTAGCTAAATCAAGACAGGACAAGTACAAATTTCAGTAATTGTGGTTTGATGAGTACCGCAAGGCTAGCTGTGTCAAGTTGTTTGCATCCATAAACATCACACAGCACATTCGTCTTGACAAATGTCTTTCTGCACTGGCTCCATATCCAAAGAGTCATGACATTGTATAAAACCACATCCAGAAAAGACTTTCTTCTGACCTATTGAATTAATTAAACGAATTATTCTCTATACTGAATATTCAGACAGTCAGTATTTCCCTTTTCTGATCTTTGTGTACCCACTCTACTAATTATTTTTGGAATATACTGTATGGTCAAATGCACTTAGGTGAAAAACAAAATCTACTTCTAATGATGTGAATAAGGTGTCAAAGAAGGGCACTAAAGTATGCAAATTATTTGCTTATAAACACTAACCTAGCTACATTATAGCACTCTACAGAAATCAGGTATAAGTGATTTGTTATTGCCATAACAACCAAAGTAAGTTTGTTGTATGGTAACCAACAGGCAGGTAATTATCAATTATGTGATTTCATTTTTACATGGCTTATAACCTCTCAGTTCCTCAGAGTAGGACCCATATGTTATATTATTAAACTTAGCCGTACAGTGGGGAGCAGGACAGACATTTATGCAAATCATGTTTGTTGTACTGTGGGAGAACACTGTATACATGAGCCTTGTTTTTGTCACAAGTGAGAATGTCCAACTTTACAACTTAAAAGCTTTTCAATTTACTCATGTAAATTATCTGTGTTAGGGAGTGAAACAATGACTATACCTCTTAAAATTTAATAGATTTGTCTGTTGTTGTGTCAGATGATCCACAGTCTTTCTCAGCACAGCAGTGACATACCCACAGCTAGTGTCATGGTAGGTTGTGTGATGCTCATACAATTTAAACATTAGATAAGGTAGAGATTAGAGATAGAAAATAATTTCTCAATTCTGCATTACTGTGATCAAGCAGCCAACCACAATATGTAGCAAACCACATATTAGTGACAACAAATAAATAATGGGTAAAATGGAATGTCACTGACTATGTTACAAAGTAATCTGCACAAATCACTGGACAAAATTAGATTTTGGCAATAATTTATCAACACACAAGCACTTCAGTAATCATAACAGTAAAAATCAGAATCTACATGAGCCTGTCATGTAGACGTCATGTAGATGTACAAACTACATGAGTTTGTAGCAAAAAGAGATGGACTTAGTGTCCAGAAAACCATTCTGAAGTATAGGTACTCTTATTTTGATAAAATAATGACTCAAATAAAAGAAGTAATCCAAATAATTACTTGCATATGAGTAAAGAAGGTTGTCCTTCTCCGAGACATTCTTGATTTTGCTCTCTGTTTAAATAAACCTTTACACATAGATCCATATAACCTGTCAGAGAGCCCAGAAGTCTTTGCCTAACACAGCAAATCGAGTAGAGGTGTGTGACCTATGCTCTGCCATTGCCTCTCAAGACCAACAGCTGGGAAGCTATGCACAATAGCTCCAGCAGATGTGGTTATGGAGGAGTTCTTCCAAATCACCAGCACTAAACATTGTCTTCAGGCAAGGCCTGAGATGATGCTGTTTCCCTGAGTCAGTTTATTCAGCTGGTCATTCAAACTGACAACCTACTAGGAGCGTGCAAACGACATTCATAGCCCACCATTATGTCCAACACAACCGAGGTCATGCTGGAAAGAAAACCAATGGAAATCACTCATTAGCCTTTCCAACAAAGAGAAGGAACATCATAAGAGGTAAGGCCTTTGTTTGTATTGCGGTCAAAAGGGTATCTTTGAGCAGTGTGTGCTGTGAGACCGGAAAATAAGAGACTAAACCAGCTGAGTGATACAGATAATCCCATGATTGACAATAAGTTCATTACTCTCACAGTAAAAATATCATGGTGTTTTAAATGTCAGTATTTTCCTACTCTCACTGACTCTGGGGTGCCTGGGAATTTCATGGATTAAAAAATAGCTCAGTTACTGAATGTACCTCTTGTCCACCTCACAGGCTTTATGACTGTCAAGGCCCTTGTTGGTAAAACCTTAGGAAGGGGAAGGGTTTCAAAGCAGACCATTCCCCTCCAAATGCAAATTGTTTTTTTACACTGAAACTCACCCTTTATCAGCACCCAATCTTTGAATAACCCAGAGATCTTTTTTAGGATCTTCCTGGTAGTCAACCTATGATCCCCAAATATCCTGAAAGAGTGGTGAGCAAGTCTCATGGAAAAAAAAAAACCTGTTTTAACAACTGTGTCTCTTTGATTTGTGATTTCACCTGTATAGGAAGTCCTGAAGCCCTGAGTGAAGTGGCTATCTCTGAACCCTATGCTGACCACCAAGACCAAACATGCCCAGCTGCCTCCTCACAGCATGTGGGACTGCACTATGAACCTCCTAACAGGTACAAAGCCCCCTAGGGGCTGAGCATACTCTCTTTTCCTTCCAGAAACAATCTTTATGTAAAACTTGAAAAGTGTGAGTTTCAGCAGAAGGTCAGTGAAGTTCCTGGGGTACATACTGGATTAAAAAATAGTGTAAGGTGGACCAGAACAAGGTGGAAGCAGTCACTTCCAGGCCCAAACTCAAGACTACAAAGGACCTGCAATACTACCTCGGCTGCATGAACTTTTAGCACTGCTTCAGGTTTCAGCACCGTAGGAGCACCCCTGACCTTTCTCTTAAAAGGAGAGCCCAAGACTCTCCACTGGACCTCAAAAACTGAATAAGCTTTGAAAACCCTTAAATCTTTGTTTTGCCACTGCCCCCATTCTCCAACACCCTGACCCGTAACTCCATTCCATCGTGGAAGTGGGGGGAGAGGGTTGTTGTTGCAGTATTATCACAATTTCAAAGTAATCTAGCTAAGGTCTACCCCATGCAGTTTTTTCTAGAAAACTAATCTGGGCTGAGATGAACAACATGGGCAACAGAGAGGTACATGCCATCAATGTAGCATTAGAGAAATGGCCACATTGGCTAGAGGGGGTGAAATTTCATTTTATCATCCTCGCTGACCATAAGAACTTGGAGTACCTCAAGTCAGCCAAGAGACTGAATCCAGGCCAGACCCAGTGAGCACTGTTCTTCACCAGAGTTAACTTCAGGTTTTATGGCCTCCTGGAGGACATTGTTTCAGACCGAGGAGTCCAATTCACCTTTCAGGTATGGCATGCAATGTGTAAATGCCTTAACAAAAATATCAGTCTTTCCTCAGGATATCATCTACAATATAATGGCTAAACTGAACATCTGAATCATGAGATCGGAAGTATTCTCCATGCCTACTGTGCCCAGAACCAGCAGGACTGGAGCAAGTACTTACCATGGGCTGATTGCTCAGCCCCCAGACTTAGAGGAAGACCCCACTTCAGGCATGCTTTGGCTTTGGGAGCTGCCCTTCGTGGTGGACTTCTGTAACAACCAGCTTGGCCAATTCCATGCGAGATCACCAAAGAGAGCCCTTCCACTGAATTTCTGTGAGCTTGATAAGTGTAAAATTTGCTGCATAACCTGATTATTTGGGTAATATCCAAACGTCTATGAAAGAACAGAACACTTACTGGAGAAGAGCTGGAAGATGGAAAGAAACACTTCCACAGAACATTTTGAATTGCAGGGGATGAATGAGAATAGTGAGGTTCCAAACTTTCCTCCTGAGAAATCAGAAAGGCACAGTCCTCCTTTTTTCTTTCACTCTAGGAGGAAACTGTGCTGATTTTTCTTCACTGAGAATTCACAGACCTTGTCCAACACAAGAGGGCAGCGGATGAACAGGAACTGCAAAAGAGCATCAAGGATGCACATATTTACCCAGATAGGCATGGAGTAAGTTTGTAGTGGAAGGTGGTGTATATTTAGCAAGGTAGATGGTAATGCTATTGATAGAAAATCTCACAAAGATCACAGTTAAAGCAAGTATTCACCTCCCTATATCCATCCACCCATTATCTATACTGCTTATCTGTCAGGGTCACAGGAGAAGCTGGAGCCAGTCCCAGCTAGCTTCAGGCAGGAGGTGGGGTACACCCTGGGTTGGTTGCCAATCTACCGTATAGCTAACACAGAGATGAACAACCATTCACACTCACATTCACACCTGTGGGCAATTTAGACTAGCTAGTTGACCTAATCTGCATGTCTTTGGACTGTGGGAGGAAACCGGGGCACCCAGGGGAAACCCACACAGGCATGGGGAGAACATGCAGACTCTGCATGTAAGGGCCCCAGTTGGCCCCAAGGTTCATACCCAGAACCTTTTTGCTGTGAGATGACAGTGCTAACCACTGCACCACCCACCTCCCTATATATAGAGAGATAAAATATATCAGTGGCATAGGAGTTTTACAGATATATACAAAAACTGTTACAAAGCAGTTTGGTTTTAGTCAGGTAAGTTGTGACGTCATTTTAGTCAGGTAAGTTGTGATGATTTTGTGATTCAACGGTCACAAAATCTTCCAGTTTGTCATACTATGCATTAACCATATGTGTGGTCCCATGGTGTAATGGTTAGCACTCTGGACTTTGAATCCAGCGATCCGAGTTCAAATCTCGGTGGGACCTCATCCTTTGGGCCATGGCCTGAAGGCTAGAGAAGCAACCTTGGGCCTGAAGGGTCACCAGCTCCAGGACCACCAAGAAGAAAATGTACAGGTACTATTTCAGTTTAAATCCTGGACTCCTTATATAAAGGTTTACCAATATATACTTTATGCTATACAGCATTGTTATTGATCACAGAAGGGTTTAATGTGTTATTAACCTCCTGGTACTGTCAGAAAGCAAATATAAATTAATATCTCAACCCAGGGTGAGATATCATTTAAATGGGTAAAATAAAGTGATACTATTTGTTCTGTATAGTACTACCAGTGGAGATTAGGCACTGGTAGTTAATGTAAAGGATGGAAATATGTAACCTGGGATGCATATTATTCCAGAGGAAATTAATGATTAACCTCTCCATTTTTCCCATGTATGAATTTCCATGTATGTATGAAGATAAAGATATAAAATCTTTCAGACAATCTTTACCTCTGCCAACTTTGTTGCAGGAGGTTATGTTTTCGCCTCCATTTGTTTGTTTGCTTGTTTATTTGCCTGTTCTCAACATAATTCAAAAAGTAGTGAATGGATTTTGATGACATTTTGAGGAACAGTGGGCCATGGGCCAAGGAACAATTGATTAGATTTTGATGCAAATCCTGATATGTATGTGGATCCAGGATTTTTTTTTGTCTGTTCCCAACGTAAATCAAAAAATAGTGAATGGATTTGATGAAATTTGGTGTACAGCTTTAGTATTATCTTAGGTTTAAGTGATTTGATTTTGATGTTGATAATATGTGGCTTGGCGAAAGTATGCACTCTACCGAGTGCCCTTCTAGTTTAATTATGTATTATACCCTTAGATGAAATATCTATGCTCTTCTGCATCTAGATCTATAAGTATTTTCATTAGAATAAATCTGAGGTAGGTAATTACATGGGTAAAAACATTACATGTACAAAAACACAAAGCAGTAATCAACTGTTCTAATAATACAAAGTTTATTATACAGTTTTCATGGATTTGAGTGACTACACAAGGGATATGCTACATGACAATCAAAAGCTATATTTATGGCATTCAGTGGTTTAAAACATGCTGGCAAGCATTTTATTCCTTTAAGGAAACAAAAAAGTGCCTTTTGTGTAAAACAATCATGTATATGACAGGAGACCGTTAACAATGCAAACGCCACTGTGTTGCATTCAAGTTACAGACTTTGCAAAGACAGTTTTTCGTCCACTAAAAGCTTGGTTATTGAAAATGTGTTTTTTTTATTAAATGTAAACGTAATTGTCATGTGAGACATGAGTTGAAAAAAAAACATAAGGCTTGCAGGTTACATGACATGCATTAAGTATTGCTTGTTTTCTGTATCTGTCCTCTGTGTCCTGTGACCATGTCCTGTGTTTTTTTTTTTCCTTAGCAGAAATAGACAGCCATGTTCTGAGCTACAGTCATTGTATATGGGTGCTGTTAATCACACCTATACCATTCCGTATGTAAGTTTTAATTCTTGCAACTTTGATTTGATTTGAATCACAAATGCTACAAATTTATTTCCAATCACTTGCCCAAAATGTCTTAGCTTAGGATGATGCAAATAGTTAAGAATGATTCACCTAAACCTACGGCAAATGCAATGCCTTACAAATCAGTGTGAGCCAAAAATCTAATTTATACAAATCTATTGCAATCGATTTACATTATGAATCATGGTTGTCTCTATCTGCCAGTACCGGTGTGTGTGCAAGTGAGAGAGCATTCAATAATACATTCACAAGCACAACATGTGTTCAAAACAGAATGTAGCGAGAGGACACTTATACATTACAGAAAACATAGACAAAACACCAAAGGCAATTTAGCAAAATACATAATATTCTTTGGAAAAAAAATCAAATATATATTTTTTTCAAACCAAGCAAGGCAGCTGTGATGACAAGATATGCAATAAAAACATAAATCAATGACCATGACAGATATTTCTGGTGTATAATACACCATGACACCTTTTGTGCTCAAATGAGCTTGTAATGAATGAATAACACTACTATCACACTTTCTAAATGGACATGAGAAAAATGTCTGTGTAGCATTTCATATACAATTTGTAAGTTAAGGCCTGCATATTGATTCCTTACCCACATTATTTTAGACTTCAGCAAAGTTCAACCTGAAATTGTCATTATTTGTTTAGCATGCTTTATCCTAATCTAATTTGTAACTTTACCATCATACCCACCTCTTCAGAAATGTGAGTCTTCAGCATGGTTACACTTCTTCTCCCTTTAACATAGCTATGGAGATGATGGTTCAGTAATAGTGTTTCTACAGATGTCTGATCTGGATAAAGTAAAACAGGCTACATGGAAGACAAAAAATGATGTAAACTAAGCTGTTATCTTTGAAGATGCACTTTGTGGAATGTGCACTTGAGGGCTGTAACATAAGCTGAACTGTAAGTATGTGGCGTAGATAAGACACTGGATATTTTGGAACCAGTTCATACACAGGGTGTGCATTTACACAAGCTTGAAATAAGCCAACATGTGCACCCTATAAAAAGGTGTTCAGCTTGAGTTCCAGTTGTACAATTTACTGCTTATATCTAGAAGATTTTCAGAAGTAGCTATATTCCTATTGCCAAAAGAGGATTCCAGTCGTTACTCCATTATAATATGATATACACATTCTCCTATGAATAGGGGAGTGCATAGGGTGACTTCTCAAGCACTGAACAAGTTCATGTTTCATTAAAAAAGTGAGATCTGTTATAGAGTTCATAAACAACAACCACTGATGGCAGTTTGTCAAAAGTAGCTTAATATTATGATATTAAGTGATATTACATTTTTGCCCTATCACTCACACCTACCTCTGAGAATGGTGACCTGCATAACCAGAAGTATGTTTTTTGTAACACAGAAAAGATTTTGTGGTGGTTGCATACAACAGGAGAAAAAAAATGCACAAATACGTGAAGGAATGCACTGTCAACAAGGCCGGTGCACTCATGTGGTGTGCAATTGCAAACTGTGCAATATTAAAATAAGAGAACAGATGACTCCTGTTTAGTGTTTAGTAAATATTGATCATGCCAACTATTGAAACATTACAGCTTCAAATGGTGAAATGCTCTGATGCAACATTATATTAGAATGTGTTCTAAGAAAAAAAGCAAAGAAAGCATACAAGGATATGTATGAACTGACTATCCATGAACAAAAAAGATGTCAGATTGTTAAAAGTTTGTTTAAAATATATTAAAATTAAGAGATCAAGTATTCGATTATTTTGTTCCAGACAACAAAAGTTTTTGGTGTGAAAAATTACACACATGTGATCTATGCATCTATACATTTTGATTTGTTAAATGTGTCAATATTTATGGTAATAGTTCATATACATTATTATTTAGATAGCTTCAGAAGTTCTCCTTACGAAAAGAACAAAGCTTCTGCATAAAATATTAAGCTTATTTTCCTCTTTTTTAAGCCACTGGCTTGTATAAAATAAACTGTATAAATATTCTAAATTCATGCAAATTATTAAAACCAGTGATTACTTAAAAAGTTTGAAACCTGATACATTGAAATATTGTACCTTTTAAATATAAGTAAATGAGTCTTGTTTCTATAGGAGTACAATTTTACTAAAATAATATTGGCATGATGGAAGATATTGAATATTGGACAATTTTAAAGCAGTTTATATTTTGAAGTGCATCCATGGGCTAATGTGGATGACAAGAAACCATCTTGTTATCCGTCTCAGAGTGATAAGACAGTGTGACTAGACAAACATGTCCTGAATGGCTGGAACAAATGAGGGTGAAGAACTAGGTGACGTAAGCTGGAGACAAACTATGGCATTTTTGTTTTTCTGTCTTTTTTTTCCCTGCTGATTTATCTTTTCCTGTACCGTTCTCGATATTTTTTAGGAAAGATGCACAATAACTGAGCAGCAGATGCTTGTCTCTCCAAAGAAGAATGACACCTTTAAAGGTAACAGCCACAAATACCACCTGTCTAGGAAATTCTTACGTACTAGAAAGCTCCACATTTAGGCGGTTGGCATTACTACCAGGATTCTGAATTACAATTCAGAGCTGTATCAGTAAGACGTAGCCGTGGTTTTAACAAACACAGCTTCTTGCCACATGTGGCCTGTGTTTGGTTTCAGAGGCTACCACCTCCAGCAGAAAATCCAACTTTGAAAGCTCACTTTCAGATTTACTTGGGGCCAGACCAGCCCCTGTCACTGTATGCTCCTTCCCCAGTGGCAGAATGAGGTGAAGGGGCACAAAGCTCAGAGTCTGTATCGGACTCACCCTCTGCGATGTAGGGCCTCACTTTGGAGCAGCGTGTCATGCCACTGTAGTATGTGTTGTTAAGGAAGTCTAGGTTCTCTTTAGACTGTGAGATACTGAAGCCACTGAAGGAGCGCTCAAGCTCCTCATGATCCACAGAAGGAATGGAGATGGAGGTGTCACTGTCAGCACCCGCTTGCTGCTGAGACAGAGCTCCAGGCCTCACCTCCTCTACAGCACTGCCACGAGAGCCTCGGTTGGAGCCATTATGGCCACTGGAGGAGCGCTCATGAGTTGGTGGGGGTGGAATTCGCACCAAGGAGGTGTCACCTACTGGGGAGGTGCCTCTGCAGCAATGAGGGGGTCCAGGAAGGGCATGGGGTTGCCAAGAGGTGGACGGAGGGCAGTTGTTCTGGTTGACACATGCAGATGGAGGAGCATCAAGATTCTTCTGGCCAGTTGAACTGTTTGAACGGATGATCTTGGTAATAGATCCAGACTTCTCCATATGCTCGATTGGGCTATGGTATGGTGGGGCTGGGTCAGGCTCCTTAGAACCAAAGTAGGCATCTGTCTCAGACTGTGGGATTCCCATTCGTTGGATGTAGACATTCACCAAGAAATCAAGTTTCCTTTCCATTGATATCACCTGTCCAAGAGCAGAGTTAGGAAAACATAATACCTCAGGTGCAAGCTAGCATAACATTGCAACCTAAAATCACCAATTTTGGATGGACCTACTAATAAATCCTGAAGAACTACTTAGAGCTAATGTCACTTGCAATTATTCACACACAGTTTGGGCAGTTCATTCCACTGCTGCACTCTTTGAAGTCAGGTAGTTTAAGCTGTTTTTTTACCTGTTTTACCTGTCTGTCTTTTACCTGTTTCTCTACTTTTAGAAGCCTTCCCATCATGCTTGGGTCGTCTGCAATTTCTGCTTCTGTTGAGCTTTTAGGACGATCCTTGTCTGAGATTGGAGCACCTCTGCCAACGATCTGGTCGACCCTACCATTCACATAAAAAAGAAACACAATCTAGACTATATCATATACTGCAATATCAAATTATGAAGTACAAGCCTTATTATAGGAATTGCAAAAAAATGCAGAGACAGCAATATTGACTGGTTTAAAGTGTGTTAATGAATAAATTTTGTAAAATGCATAGAGGAACGTAGAACAGGAGGAGAGAGGAGACATAAGGACATCCTGTACTCATTCACTAGCTCTCTGCTGGAATATTATGTATGTGAATGAGAGCATGCAGAATGGTGGAACATGATATGAACAGGTGTTTTCAGATTAAGAGAGAGAGAGAGAGACAGACAGAAGAGTGGACAAAGAGCCTGGCCCACCATAAGGACTATATCTATACGTGACGTGAAATACATTATTTGAACAATGTGTCATTGAAGTTAACACTGAAGCCATAAACTACCGTGAAATTAACGCGCATTTTCCAAGCTAATCATATGCTGTATTCCAATTTTTAGTATATTTCTGACACATTATTCAAAATATGATATGCTTATTATTAAAATATTTCTCTTTTTTAACGATTTTGAAAATATTTTGTCATGGTTGCCAGGAACACTTGAAGTTTACTATTGCACTCTATTGAGAATTTCATTCAGGTTTCTTGAATTAACCAATAGACAAAAATAACAATTATTATTAATATTAATATTATTATTATTAGTAGTATTATTATTATTAATAATAATAATATGACCAAATAAAAAAGGTATATTGATATAAAATAAGCTTACCTATACCTGATACTCAGACATCCTTAGATGGTTGCTGTATATTATATGGCATGCCCCTAAAATATG
>JAOTRR010000018.1:11515403-11528630 GCA_028570945.1 Gogo arcuatus | reverse complement strand
GATGGGTTCCCTTTTGAGTCTGGTTCCTCTCAAGGTTTATTCCTCATGTCGTCTCGAAGTTTTTCTTTGGCATCGTCGCCTCAGGCTTACTCATTAGGGAAAAATGTATTCATTCACATGTTTAAAATCTTTATTTTTCTGTAAAGATGCTTTGCAACAATGTCTATTGTTAAAAGCGATACACAAATAAATTGACTTGACTTTTTAAAGCAGTGCCGCCTGAGGGATCAAAGGTCATGGGCATTCAGTGTTGGTTTTTGTCCTTGCCCCTTATGTGCAGAGATTTCTCTGGATCTTTTGATATTACAGATTGTAAATGGTGAAATCCCTAAATTCCTTGCAATTGTACACTGAGAAATGTTGTTCTTAAACTTTAGGACTATTAGCCCACGCAGTTTTTTACAAAGTGGTGAACCTCATCCCATCCTTGCTTGTGAAGGACTGAGCCTTTCCAATTACCAATTAACCTGTTTACCTGTAGAATGCTCCAAGCAGGTGTTTTTTGAGCATTACACAACTTTCCCAGTCTTTTGTTGCCCCAGTCCCAACTTTTCTGGAATGTACTGTAGGCATCAACTTCAGAATGAGTGTACATTTACAAAAAACAAAGTTTATCAGTTTGAACATTAAATATCTTGTATTTGTATTGTATTCAATTGAATATAGGTCAAAAAGGATTTGAAAATAATTGTATTCTGTTTTATTCACATTTTACACAGCATCCCAACTTTTTTTTTTGGAACTGGGGTTGTATGTACTATGAGATAAATACAAATACATTTTTGGGCCTAATGGCAACAAGAAAAAAAATCCCCCACACCTACAAACTTGTTTAACTAATGCAAACATTATCGTGACCAAATAATAAGTATACTGTTGTGTTTCAACAAACTAAGCTCCTATTTTACTGAAAATCTAAAATAAAGAGTTTTTAGCAGTTTGGATTGCCAGTGTCCCCAAAATAAAAGCAAAACAAGAACTAATGCAAGTATAACTAAAAATGTTAACTGGTGCACAAACATATCACCATGTGGTGAGTCAGTATGCTGAATTGTGACAGTGAACCACATACCAACAGATACAAGCTCAAACTCACAAAAGCATCGGAGTGCTTCAAGGCTGCAGTACATGATATTAACAACTCTTGTCAGTGAAAATAGACTGCACCTCTTTCCTGTCTCGTTTACCTTACTTTATAGAGATACAGACGCATACCAAACATCTTCCAATCCGCCAAGAAGACCTTTCTCACCTCCTTATCTACTATATCATGAAGGTCTGGAATGCTCAGGTCAGCTTTGACAAACGGAATCTTGTCCACCTCTTCTGGGAATGGCCTGTGTTTGACATTAAAACGAATCCCGACGTCATTTTTGGGGGTTGGCCGACCCTCTGGAACAAACACCTGCTGTAGGAGAGACACAATATGGGAAAACAATCAACAAATTATTATTATTTTTTTTACAAATTGGATTTTGGTATTAGATGCTTCTACTGCAATGTGGTGCTTATAGACACAAACTCTCACATTACATTCTGATAGTGCATTTTTGCTATAGATTACCTTCTGATTGGCCCTAGCTCCTCGAGGCTGGTGGAACAGTTGCATTGTCCAGGCATGGCGACCACACATGCCTCGAACCAGCATTGTGACAGATGGACAGGGGTCTGGAAAATGAGACACACAAACACGTCTAAAAAATGCCTTGTATGCTTACATGTGCACGAGTGATGCATCTCTAAATCGCAAATGAGTGTTGTTAGTGAACACTGCGCACAATCATGCTAAAAAATAAATAATAATAATAATAATAATAATAGTAGTCTGAGCTATGGTGAACAGTGGTTTTCACAAAAAAAGACTGCTCAATAAAATTTCACAAGAAGACATTTCAAGACCTTTAAATGTCCCAAAAGCCCAATGTATGACATACTGGGTACTTACAATGTATGAAAATATGGGGAAATACTAGGGACATGCATTGCTTAAACTTTAGATGAGTATTTGGATTCTTTTTATTCACTTAGATGGATGTGCAAAGAAATTCTCTTGGTGCACCAAAAAATTCAAACATGAAAACACACGTGTCATTCAAAATTCCATTATTAATACCAGTAACTCACTCTGTTCGTTGCCAAGGGACTGTTCGAGTGTGGCCAGGATGACCGAATTGTCAAGGACAAAGTATCTGAAGTTACTGTGAGACGTGGACGTCAGCCTGGAGTATTTAATCAGCGTCTCCTCATTCAGCAGACTGCAGGTGGAGGCAGGACCACTTGGAGATGGGAATGCCCCCAGCACCTGCATTATACTTGAAGAGAAGAACACAGGAGTGATTGACATGTCAAACTAAAATAGGTTTAATTTGAAATACATACACCTCTTGTAATAACACTGAGTTCAGTGATTTTTCCATTCTAAATCTGCAAACTACAAATGACAAGTAATTTTTTCTTCTGTTACGCAGGGAAAAAAAAATTGTCCACCTTACTTTTTTTTCTTCTTCTTTTAACTAACCTCACATTATTTGGAGTCACTATAACAACTCACCATGACAATGCAGCTTCGGCTGCGTCCTTGACCCTCATGGAGGCAGGATTATGTTCTTTGTCGCCCTTATACCTCACTTCCTGTTCGCCTGTCTTGGACTTGCTACCCGAGATGCCCAGTTCAACAATCTCTAACACTTCTATCAAGCAGTCCTGCAAAATAAAGAGCAAGACACACAAACTCAACACATAGAGAAAGAACATGCATACATACACACCAATGCTCATCACATATAATTTTCTATTACCTTATTATGACTGCGTACCTTTTCATTGAGCATGTCAGGATGCTCTGTGAGCCACACGCAGAGGCACTGGAAGGCAGCGACAATCATGGAGTGTAGGTCTCTGGAGTGGTGTGGAGCAGGTCGACTGCACTGGTAAACAATATAACTACAAACTGAACTCACAGCTCGCTTCCGGTCTGAAGACTCCACACTTGCCTTGACCTAATGAAAGAAACAGTTTTAAGAAATGTCTGAAGACGCAGTTGTTCCCGTTATTGTAAACTGCTTTTAGTACGTTATGCTACTAGCATTGGCGGTATCAAAGTAATACAATATAACGGGTACTTAGAAATCCTAAAGGTATGATTTTCAATACCATCAAAAATACAGACGCTCCTCTTTCTCTTAAACTGATACGGAGATGCTATATTGAGGTGACGCGATGTAGTGCACAGCATGCTCCACCAGAGATCAGTCTACTGGTGAGAAAGTTTCCTATACACCTTTGAAGGTGATTATGTTGTGTGTTCTGTGACAATGAGGAAGTGGAGCGGTGGTGTTGAAATAAACGAAGGGTGATTAACTCTTCAAAAGGAGTTGTCTCCACGGTTCACTAGCGCTCAACTTCCACACTGGTGACCCCGTTTACTCTCAGATGATTCCGGAGTTTACAGTGTATGATGGCTAATGCAGTTTTACTCAAATTATGTCATTTCAGCTCTATAGGTTCTCCTAGCTAATCAATTAAATAGGACTAGATATGGAATCATGAAAATATTGCCACATATAACTATCTTGAGATGAGTCCTTATTAGCCACATAAATTTTATTCAACTGCCACCCGCACATCATCTGCGTTCAGCCCACTGATGTGTCGGCATCCACAGCGGCAGTGTCATCGGGTCCTCCAGCAAGGTATGCTGAATCTATGGAAGAAGGGTGCTCATTTCCTATCTAGTCATTATTCTATGGGCCATAAGTATTTAAACCCAGCAAGACTTGTCTAAGTAGGCTAATTTCATATTAGACACAAAGCACTGTAGGCTAGACAATGTCATGCATGCTACAATGACTATCACCAGCAGCTCAGCTTTTATTTATTTCCCGCCCCCCCCACACAAATACTGTCATATACCATATGTCAGGAAAGTATGAAGAAATAGATACCGCCCAAGCCTACGTGCTACCTCCCTTAGCCATCATAACAGAACTCAGTCCTATTCTATAACGACTGAGATTGTATAATGCTATGATGAGAGTGGAGAAAACAGAGCACGTGATCCAAGATCACTCATTAATGCAGAATCTCTCCACATGCACTCTAGAAAGATTCCTCTCTTGTGGACTCTCCTCTTTAGTTTGTACCTTTTCAGTGGGGTTTAGATCAGGGGAACGGGATGGCCATGTCAAAAACTTGATTCTGTGATCACTGAACATTGTCTTGCTGGAAGATCCAATGACGACCCAGTTGTAGCTTCTTGGCAGAGGTAGCCATTTAAAATTCTCTGGTAGGTTATGGAATCCAGCGTCATGGTGGAGTGGTTAGCACTGTCCCCTCACAGCAAGAGGTCAAACCTCATGGACCTCAAACCTTCTGTGTGGAGTTTGCATGTTCTCCTCATGCCTGTGTGGGTTTCCTTCAGGTGCTCCAGTTTCCTCCCACAGTCCAAAGACATGCAGATTAGGTCAACTAGCTACTCTAAACTGCCCATAGGTGTGAATGAGAGTGTGAATGGCTGTTCGTCTCCGTGTTAGCCCTATGATAGACTGACGGACCTGCCCAGGGTGTACCCTGCCTCTCGCCCGAAGTCAACTGGGATTGGCTCCAGCTTCCCCTGTGACCCTGATGGATGCGTGGTATAGATAATGGATGGATGTTATGGAGTCCATGATGCCAGGTATCCCAACAAGGATCTCAGGTAACAGATCCTCCACCATACTTACCAGTGGGGATTCCGTTCTTTTCTGCATAACCATCCTTTTTACACCAAACACACCGTGAGTGTTCTATTTCTGTTTCATCTAGCCACAGAAACAAGTTCCAGTCAAATTTCAAAGCAGCATCTTTCTGAACTCTATGCACTTACATTTGTGGTTAGATGAAAGTAATGGCTTTATTATAGCATGCCTTCCAGTTTATTGGTGTGGATGTGGCATCTAATTAATTTTGAGATTTGGTTGCCCCAAATTGCTGCCATCTTCTGCAAATCTCCAACCACGTTCCTTAGAAATTTTTTTTTTTTGCCTCTCTAACCATCTTCCTCACTGTGCATGGGGGCAAAATATACTTGTCTTCTTCCAAGTAAGTTCATAACAGCTCTGATTGTTTTAAACACTTTAATTATCACCCTAACATAATCACCATAATCTTCCACATGTTGGTGTATGACTAAATTGGCCGCTGAGTCACCTCATATTTCTACCACAGTGAAACAGGAAGTCACGGATGAGCTTAAGGGTTCCTAAACACTCAGCTAAACTTCAAGTAGAATATAAATGCGAATATACTCCAGTTACATTTTGTTCATAATAAAAGTCTGCCAAAATGGTAACACATCTGACCTTTTTAAATAAATATCCCTTTTGCTCAGGAGTTTTATTTCCTCAGAGCAAATTTTCTTCAATTAAAGGTTAAATTTTGCTCACACTTTCAGTGTGAGATTACTAGTCTACAAGGTGTTGTGCAGGATAAGAAATCTGCTGGCATGACCTGTTTAACTGAACATCTGTGTTTCATCACCTTGCAGAGCTCCACTTCTTAGCAAGCCCTCAACACTGAAGCCAAGAGTGGAAGTAAATCTTAATTAAGAAAGGAATAAGACAGATCATCTGCAGTGCCTAGACTTATGATTTGCCAAACCCTCAGTATTTAAAAACAAAAACACTTGGCTCGAGGCTGAAGTAAGTCTAAGCTAATCAGACAGCACTACACTGTACTAAATGTACCTCTTTCTGTCATTGTTCATCTTCAATAAGAAATATCTCCTTCCTCAAACAATTTCATTTTTTCCATATATCAATCATATTACAAAAGGATTGTGTGTACCTTTGCGAGGCCAGCAAGCAGCTCCAGGGCAGCTAGTGAGATGCTCATGTCAGGCCTCCACTGTGAGTTGAGTCTCTGGGTGACCAGGTGGATGCTGCGGATCAGCAGGCCGGCTGCCGTGTCTGTGTGGAGAGCTGGGATATAACACACAGCATGCCACAGAGAGCGGGTTAGTCACACACACACACACACACACACACACAAGCCAAGCCAAGCAAAGCAAAGCACTGACACACAGCCAGCAGCCACACGGAACAAGAAAAGTAATGTCAAACACACTAAGACAAACACATATGCACATGAGCATGTATGCATGCATTTTAACTTACACTACTGCTGCACTAATTAAAAAAACAGAGTCCATCTCTTTCACACACAAAAAAAAACCACCACACAGTCGTCTAGGTGCATAACAAGGTGCATTCAATCAATTCTAAAACCATGCATCTAAACCAACGCCAAAACACAAAGTTGTATATCACACTGTTGTGTATTAGCTTTTTTGTAATCTCAGGAATCCTGGTTCTTAGGTTTAATGATACTGCTACATGGAGCATTTAAATAATGTCCAACAAACGTGTTGGCACCATGCAGAGTCGATGATGACGACATGCCTTGAGAAAAATATCACAGCAATTTAAATAGCTTGCAATAGACAGACAAACGTAGATGAAACTAGGGCAACAGACAGACATTTTACGGGAAATTACTTATGCTAGACCCATTTTTTAAATGCTAAACCTTCATTTGTCTGAAGAAAAAAAAAAAATGTTTTCCTGTGAAGATAGCAGACAAATTCCTTTTTCTAGAATGCATCAGCACCAAGTGTCCCTCTGGACTTACCATAGTCTCGCAGTAGGGCCTGGGCAGGTCTCTCGCTGTCTGGAGTTGTGGCCTCAGAGCTGCCTGCACTAGAATTACTGATGCCACTATTATTGCGACTGTGGCTCTTAGCCAAAGAATGACTGCTGTCCACACTTCCCTGAACATGGCAAGAGGAGAGAAGGCAATGCTACATTAACAATCTTTTTATTATATTTTCATTTGTTTATTAGTTAACTCCAGAATTATTGGCAGGTATCACATGAAAAAGCCCTTCCTACGAGCAACCCACAAAACTACAAGCTAAAACATTTAACTAATTGATCTGAGATGTTGAAATAAAACTATAACTTATTTCATCTTAAAATCACTTACTACACAAAACTCGCCAATAATTCTGGACATGACAATAATTCCACTGAAGTCAGTGTACAGATTCATGAATGCTCATAAAATTACAGTATAGAAAAAAAAAAAAAAAAGCTATTCATACAAAATTCATATTCGACCTACCACTTCGGTTTGGGCTCCTACAGACTCCAAAAGTGCAGAGTCTTGAACAATATTCAGCATTGCAGCTGTGGACAGAACACAATATAAGAAAATCAACCCTTGGCACACAAGACGCTGGAGAGAGAGCCATCAAAACAAAATATGTTTAAGACTAAGTATGCTCAAATAAATCAAATACATAAACAAACAAACCTAGTATCATCTGTGTATTGAGTGGATCTGTCTCTGTTTGCAGGGCACCAATCAAGATATTGACCAATCGCAGCTTCAGTGAAAGGAAAGACACTGGCTTGTCATGAAGCGAACCCTCATCATTGCTGAATTTCCCTTCCAAAAGAACCTGAAATCAAAATGATTTTAGTTAGTTACTTCAGTCACGTCACTCAACAAGTTTCAGCATTAATGTGATTTATGATTTATGGAATCGCTGAGATTCAAGCGTAAAGTGCTTACCTCAGATTTAACATTGCCGAAATGGTGAGGCAGGGGCAGCATGGATAGCAGTATGTTAATGGAAGCTCTTCTCAGTTCAGTGGGGTTTACATAGGATTTAAATTTGGCCAATTCACTGCAAGAGGGAGGGAAAAAAAACAAAAAAAAAACAGGTCTCTCAAAATACTTGTGCTGATGAATGTTTCTGTAATAAATTAAGGACAAATACTTATGCTAATGAAACAGAGTACTTTCATGAGTATCTGCTTCCTGAATGTCTCCACAATCCTGAGCCAGCGGAGCAGCTATTGAGGTGCACTAGGTTAAGGTTTTGGATATGCTACTGCACTTTCTGGTGCATTTACTTTTCAGAGAACTTGGAAATGAATGTGGGACAATGGACATGCGCTAGTAGGTTCAGTAGGGGACTAAGAATGTACCTGAAGACCAATACAGCTTAGTGTGTGGTAGAAATCAGTTTTTGGGCAGCTTAAAAACCATCAACATCTCAATTATGAAAATACTTCTTGAAAATATAAAAATTGTAAAATAAAAATTTTATATTGGGATATGTGAATATTATATACATTTATTTGAAAATATTCAATAATTGTTGCCCTACAGAATAGAAAGTCAAAGGGGCGTGCAGCAGAGGCCTCATGGAGCTCCTCACCGGTCAGGCAAAATAATTTCCAGTGCAGATATAAAGTACGGAACCACTACATTGATCCCTTTCAGATCAGAGCAGAACAGAGCAGAGGAGTTCAAGATGATACTGGCCAGAACTGGTCTACAGATGAAGTCAGAAATTTGAAGGCCTTGGATGAGAACCATGTAGAATCTGTTATGAATGAAAAACAGAAATCATTTCAGAGAAACAAGCAAATTATTTCAGAAACAAAACCCTCTGTTCAATATTTACATAATGTTTACAAGTAGAAGTGATCTAAGAATAAGTGCACTGGTATATATACAGACAGGTGACAAAGGAAAAGCGAACAAAGTATCTTAACAAGCTACCAGAACAGCTTCAATGTGCACCGGTATAGTCTTTGGAACTGTACTTGAGGGACGAACATTATCCCAAACGATATTGCCTTAATTGGTAGTTTTATGATGGTGGTAAAGAGCATTGTCGAACATACTGCTTCTATAGGCATGGACACTTTCCTTTAATTTGCATCCAGTTTTTCCCTTTAATGTGTTACTTATTTTTATGTATGTGCATAGGGGTGGAGAAATCACTAGCCTGAGTGGACAAGCAAAAGAAACCACTTTAACCAGCCACCTTGGCAAACCAATTTTTTCTTGGTATGTATGTTTAAATGCAAAACGCTCCAGTTGGTTCACTAATCTCATAGCTACATGATGCACCACTAGCACACACTACTTGTTCCCGAATCTCGTTGCCAGCTAAAGAACGCAAATGACCAAGGATGCCTTCTCGCTATTGGTAGGAACGATTTTTACAAGTTGAACGAACTAGCTGATGAACACTGACAAAATCAGCAACACAGCTCATAGCCAGAATGTTAGCCAAAGACGAGCTGACGCTTTGTCAAGAGTGCAATGATGATATTTGGATTATTGGACTATTTTCTATAGAGAATCGTCTCCTCCCTGGGAATCTGAGTATCGATGCACTTATCTAGCTAACAATCTCACCATATTTTGAGGTTAAATTATGTTATTAAATTACTCTATTTATAGCCTGGTTAGTTAGGTTTCCAGGCAACCAAAACCAGATAACCTGGGCAGCACCCTGGAGCTTTTACTCTCTCTGTAGTCTAGGATCTATGACTTGGCCACTGCTGTTGACTCAACCCTGAGATATTTGTCACAGGAAACAGTAGACTATAGTGCAGAGAATAGACTGAGCAGTACAATTTACATCATAGCATAAAGCTAAACTGATGTCATTAAAACACATTCTCATGCAAACCCCAGAATTCCTCTACCTGGATAGGTAGACAGGCAGAATTTCCTCTCCAGTTTTTTTGCTGCAGAAGATTCTGCACAGTGTTCCGCAGGCCTCAGCTCGACCAGACTCATAATTATCCGGAAACTCATTTGCATCAAACATAGGGTTCGACACCATGGTGTCGGTGGACATCTGAGAACCTTTTCTCCTCAATTCAACTCCAGCCTGAGTAGCAAGGGCTGAGAGAAAGAGGGAGAGAGCAAGAGAGGACACGGAAAGAGAGGCCAAATTTAAGTGATAGCTTTTTACACCCGTTAAACTTGGTCTTAACAGGGATTACAGACAAAGAGATCCCAAAAAAATAAAAAATATCGTATCCTGCAACTACAGTGCAGGCTACAATGCATTATAAGGTATTATGTAGTAAATTAAGTTTACCAGTAAACTAATTTCATTCATGTACCTGTTCTATATTTTACAGAATATTTCCTTGTATGAATCCTGTCCCAGGTCAAATGTCAGTTATACTGGATATTACTGTTCGTCTGGTGTTTATCATCTCTGGTCTCGAACTACTTTATTGCACAGTAAAATGCTATGAAATTATAATCTGCAAACAGCTCATTTAAAAAAAATCACACACAAGAATGATTCTGAATCTTTGGGTAAAAATTAAGTGCAAAGAAACAAAAAGAAAAGAAAAAAAACAAAAAGACAAGCTCTCCTGGTCAGCCTCCCTGTTATTGAACACTGCAGTTCAGAGTTTGCAAAACAAATTAAAACAAAATAAAAAAGAAAAAGGCAAGTCTGACTGGTGGTCAGCACCTCTAAATAACAACAAAAGGCACACTATGGCAGAAACAAACTGTACACACATCCACAACATGCAGGAACGTCCATACAAAACGTAACAGTAACTGAAAATTCATACAACTGTAAACGAAAAGCTACAAAAATAAAACACCAGGCGTAACTGAAGACAATGTTGGTTGTCGTGTTTCTTTGGAGGAGATTGGTTAGTAGAGGTCCTTTAGGTGGATGATATGGGCAACAACAGGTTGTATGATCGTATGTTAAGTTACATCCAAAAAAATTAATAATAATAAAAACAAATACAGGATCAATCACAACAAACATTCCCAGGCCTTTGCTGGTGTTTTGAGTTTCTGATCATTTCATACAGGAGAATTCAGAATATTTGTTGCATTTGAGCCTATGACATTTGGGCAGCAGTCAATAAATTTCCCGGACCCCTAATACCAGACTCAAGCAATGTATGATCAAATCTCTTGTTCCAAGAAAACAATACTGCAACAACAAAAAAGTGACAATGTCAAAGCAAAAGAAACAAGTCAAAAGAAAATTGACCAAATAATTGCAACTGGTAAAGCTTGTGTTCCTACTTACAAGATTTATAAGAAAGAAGAATTTGGAAAAATGTTGCTGCAAGATAACAGAGATAAAATGGAAACAAATCAAAGAACAGCAGTAATAGAGATCCAGAAACTATGAAGAATGTCAAAATGGTTTTTGTTTTGTTTTGTGTCTTTATATGCTTAGATAATACTAGAGCTACGAGGCAAAGATAGTGGATAGAACAAGATACTGAATTTCAGTTATATTCACCATGCAGGTATAGAAATGGAACGGAAAGGAAACAAACAAACACATGGACAGTTAGCCACAAGTCAAACTGACATTCAGCTCAGAATACTGTTTTGATGGGTCCAAAGAAAATATTACCTTTAATATTTTTTTTAAATGTAATAGATTTTTTTTAATTTAACTTTTCAAATGTAAATGATCCCACTGCAGTTCCAAATGCATGTGATACACTTCTAAAGCAGTTTCCAAGACTTTTGACTTTTTCCCAAATGTATGGTCACCTTGACTCTGAATTCAGCTGCATTTTTCCCATCTAAACACACTATGATTAAGAGAGACACTTAAATGCAATATGTAGTCCTTAAGAGACCATGCTTCTCTTAGATTACATGAATAAATTACTACTTCTACTAATAATATCCCCAAAAGCGCTTGACCAAAAAAGAAAAAAACCATTTAGCAATAATGTGAAATTGTAATCCTGAAAACATCATCAACTAATCATGGTAGTGACTTTTGTTTAATAATTTATCTTGTAATGTTTATACTTGTTCTGATGAACAAACAGGAATTAATAAAGTGTTTATTACTTTTTTTTAAATCCCATTTTCTCCAGAATTTGGTCATTCACCAATACCCACCCGCCAACATGTGCTTCCCCCGAGACATGTGAAGCCAGCTTTTCAAACTGCTGCTCATGCTGCATCACAGGGCAGAGTAACACACTCGAAAGAAAGTGTTATCTACCTCTTCCACATACATGAGTGTGCAAAAGCCCATGACTGGTTAGTGTTGCTCTGATTGACAGGCCAAAGAGTGCAACATCATCCCTCCCACCCAGACAGCATAGCCAACATTTCTCTTCCCGGCTCCCGGCCACGGATGGATGTAGCATCTTTGGGTTTGAACTTGTGACCTCCTGATGAATGCTTTTACGTAGTGCCAGTTGGGAACCACCAAATAAACTGTTATCTAAAAATAGCTTTGTTGTATTACATCACTTTTCTGAACACAAATAATTTTGAATTTTGAATACAAATACAAGCTTTTTCATAGCGGACAGTTATAAGTCTTAACAAAATTTGAAAATGGTCATTTTAAAAAATCTGAAATGTTTGCGGATACATTTAAGAAATGCCCCAATGTAAAGATTACTAATATTTTCCCCAATCAATAATGTTACAATACTACAGCACAGTACTTTACTACAGGATATTCTGAGCTGATAACTGCTGGAACTGCTTCATAACATTAGTGCTACCTTAATGGCACATATGATAAACTCCAAATGTGGTATAATCTTGCAGGTAGGAATAGCCTATTTTGTATAAGTAAAAGAATGGAAATAAAACAGGAAGGGAGATAATGAGAAAAGAAAAGAAAAACAAGTGACTGCAATATGTTTTGACAGCATTAGAGGTCCAATCCCAGTTAACACCTTACCAGTCACACTGCTTTCTCTGCTGAGTCCAGAGTGAAGCTTGCAGTGAACGAGTGCAGCATCAAACAGCCACTGGCCAAAAAGGTTCAGCACGCTGTTGACCTTTGGTCTGGTGGGAGCAGGCAGCGGTCGCGGCTCTGAGCTTGTCTGATTGGGACTGGACAGAGGAGATGTGGACGACGGCTGGTGCAACACTTTGGACTGGCCAGTCTAAAAAGCCAAGCAGCATGCCACACAGAATTAATTATACATATATCAGACATTTATACAACAGTTTGTCCACTTATGTGATTGGACAAGAGGCGTTCCAAGAGTGCCGATATTTAGTACAACAGCACTGGTACATCTTATCTCTCCACTTATGTGTTCACTACATAAAATTCCAATTCTAGCAACAGTTTGTTACATTGAAACCATTACTAGACTAACTACAGGGTGTCGGTCAGTCTGTGTGTTGGTATGAACACAACACTATACTGCTGTGGCTTCATTGGGAATTATTTTGTTTGATGGAGCAAAAATAAACAAAATATTTGGAAATATTGTGTCAGATGTCAGTTACTTGACATTAATTGTTTTTAATATAAATACACAGGTGATTATAGAAAATCGTGTGCGCTGATTGGTCGAGAAATTCGGACTATTTCTCGATAATCACCTCGAGCGACTC
>JAOTRR010000018.1:11339961-11351008 GCA_028570945.1 Gogo arcuatus | reverse complement strand
TGTTTTTTATTATTATTATTATTATTATTATTATTATTATTATTATTATTATTATCAGGTTTATACCAGGATTGTCATGGCACCCTTCTATTATGGCTATTAGTTTTATTGCTTTTAGAAAACCAGTGGCATTTTCATATGTTCATCTTAATAGTTTCGTGGATATTTCGCTATGTAAATGTACATGATCACATTTTTCCTTTGTAAATGCATAACGCTTATTCAGCTTAGCAATAGAAAGATCGAGGAAAGATCGAATACAAAGGCATTTTCACAGCTCATTTGCTTAAGCATTATAACCAGACTTCATTTCTGGTCACTGTGTGACATTCCATGCCTGCTTTCATTTCATTATATTCATTTCACTCAGTATTCCATAAGACTCGATTGGAAGCATTTGCTTAGTGAAACTTTAATATTTACCTTTATATTACTATTCAAATATTGAGCCTCCTGCTGTATATCCAATGCCATGAAAGTCCTGGCTCAGGATCGATATCACTGAAAGATTATATATTTTACATCTACTTTCAGTACCTCTGCTGCTATGTGCCCACACTAACATACTCAGAAATATCTGTTGGCAATATGAAAGTGAGCAGAAACGTGTTTGTGTGAAAATCAGATGATTCTGACTTGTGGTTTGGGTGATGAGGTAGTAAGGGACTAATGACGTTTATTTATCGTTAGCAATATTGTGCCCAAAACTACAGATCTGAAATACGAACATCAAACTTAGCTCAGTACATCAACTCTTTAAGAAATTAAGTGACAAATATGCAAATTTGTAATTTGATTTGCTGACAATTATTCTCAAGGACAGAACCAATGTCAGAAGTGAATTTGGGTGTAATCCCCGGCTTTATAAGACAGCTAGGAAATTGCTGACAGTCTTCTCGCCTCCACGTTGATTTGCAAACTCTCCACCATCTGTTCTTTACGAACAGTTCTTCTCAAAGAGTATTCCTAATGCCAAGCCCACAGGATACAGATTCTTTGAACCCACTTCCATAAAGTAAGTGCAGTGGATAAAGCAATGCATCTGCAGCCCTGCACAGGCCTGGTAAAGCCATCGCAGCCTAAATTAACTGGACTGTGGTCTGCACTGTGCCATAAATAGTCTCAAGATGATGGCCTACCAAAACTAGAAGGCAGTTTGTGGACATTAGGACTCCTACCAGCTTTAATCAGATATATTTATGTTGAATTTGACCCAGGTTTTCTAAATGAAAGTCTAGTGAAACAGCTTACTTCATCTATCATCCAGTGTTTGTCTGCAGAGCTAGGAGTGGAACTTGTGCTTGTGGGGTTTTTTTATCCTAGAAATAAAAAACAAGCAAACCAAATTTCTGCTGAAATATTGTCTTGATTAATCATAACCAGTCCAAAGATATTTGCATCACCACACAATCCCAGAATTATATTCTCGGCAGAAATGCTTTATGGAGCTATTAATAACTTTGATATTTTTCCCCCTTGTGGAAGGTTGAAAAAAGTATGATAGAAGGCATTTTCTGTAAGCAATATTACACAGATGATTGATGCATTCACCAAACAAAGAACAATCTTTTTGAAATTTGACTATGGAAAAGAATGAGGAGAGAGAGCAACATCCAAAAAAAAAAAAAACACTCCCGATTTTTAAACAGCTTTCTTTTCACCTTTTGCGATTATTTATTTTCAAATAGTCCTTCAGGGTAATGTACCATTTTCTTATTTCACACTGCTATTTCCCATAAATGAGGCGAAGGCGCTATAAATCAAGAGCCAAACAAAGACTTGTGCAGAAGCTCGACGAGGTCTAAAGATTTATGTAACACATTCATGTTTTCCACTTCTTCATTTTAGTGCTGCACTGTGAAAGCCTGCCTAATAAAAGGCCCTATTAATATTTCCTGTTGCCTAGCAACCGCAGGCAGCAAGTAATAGCATTCCACGGAAAAATAGATGACCGGGCCGATAAGGAAAAATTCAATTCTTTTATTATCTCTGGGGAGAGGGTGCCTTATTTCTTTCCCCCGCAATATGATATGAGAGCGTGCTTGTGTATTAAGAAATGTTTTAAAGAAATAGAAGTTATTTTCCAATTTCATTATATCACAAATGAGAGGAGGGGGAGAAAGAAGTGCTTCTTTTTTGCTTTTTTAAATAAAGTTAATTAGTTATCTGATCAAGGGTATGCTCTCACTTCTTTGTATATGTGAGGTTTCAGTGAGGGTTTATTCATATAGATCTATTCATCCGTAGCTGACGATGTATATATATTTGCTAATACCCTAGTTATGCCATTTATTTCTCATTATGAGCTTTCCACTCTTATTTATGTCTGAAAATATCCACTAGTTTTGGAAGTTGTGTGTGTGGTAGCTTGGAAACCAAGCTCTGACTTGATTGTGAGTCAGCATACCAGGAGCATATCCTCAGCACCCTTATCTCAGCAAAAGAGACGCAGATCGTGGAAGAGACTGGAGGACCTGGTGCTGCTCCGTTACCAGCTATTACTACTGCACTAGATAAAGCCCTGTTTTATGTATCTCATTTGGCCACCAGCTCCACCATCTTATCATAGCATGAAATCATGTCCATATTACTGTGCTTTATATCTCCCGCATGCATCAGCTGACTGCAGCTCCTTCGAAACGACATACTTTTAGCTCACTGCCTGCTGTTGTGGGTGAGAGAGAGAGAGAGAGAGAGAGAGAGGAGGGGGATGATAGAATCAGAGGTGATTGCAAAGAAAAAAGACAGAGAAGAGAAGGAAAATGTGATGCACTTTTTTTTTTATCCCATTCTGCCTTTTTTGTCCCCGGCTCCTTCTGATAGCTCTTAGAGGACGGTGTGGATGCTGCTGTAGTAGTAGCCGGCTCTGTGTCAAACTGTAGGCATCTCCACTACTTCCTCCTCTGCTGAAGTGAGCCCCGTGGTCAAAACGGTCCAGTAAACGGGTGCCAAGATTATTTGACAAACAATTGTACGACAGTGCTTTCTGTTATAATCTGGCAGGGAAATTAATGACGCACAAAAAGAAAAGTTTCCTTTGAAAACATTAAAAAACAGTCACTTAATGCCGATTTGGATGTTACATAGTGAGTGTTCAGTAAACAGCACAGGCCTAGAGTACAATCGATGTCCAATTCAACACTCATTTCCTCAGTAATGCTGTTTATAACTGTGGATATTTGTTTTGATACAGCAGGCACAGTTATACAAGAATACCCTGAGGGGGACTTTAATTTAAAAATATATTTTTTCATATGTCAGTTATATGCTGGAAGAAAAGGATTTTTTTTCAGCAATAGCAAATGGTTTTGCAACAAAAAGTAATTTACAGCCTTTCCAACGATGCATTTGGACAAGCCTTAGGAGTTTAAGAGCACATTTTGTTCTCTGTTTGTTTTAGAAAACTTTCCTAATTCTGGCTTGCAATGACTTCATGATGCATTCTGAGTGACTTCAGTGCAGGATTTGGGAGGCTAAACATGTTTAGTAATGTGTGCACTTCTTATGCATGACTTAAGAAAGCTTGACACAGCAGTAAATCTTATTTCTGGAATGATATGAGTTTTTCTCTACTTTTGCACAAATGAGAGTTCTACACTCCCTCAGCTACCCACTCAGCTTAATGAACAAGAATCAAGACAGATTTGAAAAATGACACTTCTAAGTAGACTTCCTTACTAATAGCTGCCAAACTACATCGGCAAAACCACGATAATAATTAATACAGAATTAATTCTCACCAAAGTCGACTATAACTGCTTGTAAAAGCTCGCTTTATTTCACCCGAGTGATTCTCTATGGAGTATGTGAAACCCGTTTAGATAGAATAGTGCCAAGGCAGATGTGTTTGGAGTTAGCAGGGGGTTTTGGATTGACTCTTGTAGAGATGCTTTGCTGTCACACACACATGCAACGCATGTGTGAAGAGTTAACACACTCGCTAATCATTTTCAAATGAACCTAATTGTCGCCTCAACTCCCTGCTGAGAAGTGTGTGTGTGTGTGTGTGTGTGTGTGTGGTGTTTTGGGTGCCAGGCTCCTCTTCTCATTAGATGCAGAAATGTTCTGTCTTACAGTCTGGATCATGTGTAGAGTGCACTGCCTATTTTCTTCCAAAGCCATTTCAGAGCTGTCATATCAAACCCTACTCCCAACCCTGTATAATGCCTCTAGTGGTGGGAGAGAAAGAAAGAGAAATCGTCGTGCTCTTTCAACTGAACAAACGAACATAAAAATATGCCGGCATTTGGACACCATTTCTGATATTCTTCCATTTTTCAGTTAACTATCACAAAATACCCTACTTCTTATTAACTCTCACTTAAGTACAGGGAAACAGGAACATGTAAGTCTATGCTTCCCCCAGGCTGTAATTCATTAACAGCTGCAGTGTAAATAGCTGATCAGATAAGCAATGTATGTCCTGCTCTGCCTTTTCTTACTTTGAGAATCCGGTTTTTTTTCTATTACATCAAGTATCTTATGACACTTTCAAAGTCGAAAACAGGGGTTTAGGAGCACTATCCTGAAGGGCCACACCAATACTAGCACTGCAGATTCAGCTGAACATTTTGACACTAGTGTCTTTCATGAAAAAGAAAAAAATACTTGTTTGAAAATATATTATGCCTCAATACACAACATTGCCATTAAATATCATTAATTACACGTGTGATTCATTTTATATTCATTTTTTGTTCATCGTAATGTTGGGTGCCAATAATTCTGGAGTTAAGTCTATATGGTTGAATGACGTATTTGATAATGGTTTTACAATGATCTTAAAAAAATGTTTTGTGAGATGAATTACTGTATGAAAGCTTTCTACAGCTTACTTATAAGTATAAGCAGCTTCACTGTGTATGTTATAGGAATGTAACTGAATATGATGCATCATACAGAATGAACAGATAATGTCTTCTAAATGGATACAAATACAGATACGAATGGGAGATGTGAATTAAACTAATGGGGGTTTTTTGGTTGTTGTTTTTTCTGTGAGACTAGGTTTTTATTTTCATACAAATACGAGTGAGTGGCTGGATATGAAGCACACTGAACAAAAAATGTGTAAAATGTGTGGGGTGTAGTGCTGAGCAGTGCATTTACAGCATCCTTAGTAACTGCTGGTCAGGGTCATGGTGGTTTAAATTAGGCTACTACTTTGTCCATATTTTGGGAAAGAATACCAACTAAATTGGTTAAAAAATATCACCGGCAGATAGGAACAAAAATAATAACTGTACAAGCTGAACTGTGTGCGCACATCTCTAGTTGAGACCATTTAAGAACTCAAGTGATGTAGCTGAGATTGAGGAACTGTCACAGCCACACCTCTGCATTTCTATCCAGTGTTTTGCAGTGCTTCTAGAAGCATAGTTCATATTTGAATTGGAAAAAAATAAAATAAAATCCTTCATATTTAGGCCACACCCACTTCCGGATTAAATCCGAATACAGATACAAATATTTGGAGCACTAAACAGATACAGATAGTAGTATTGCATTACACCCATACTATGTAATATTATAAAAAGTACTGTGTCTACAATTCATCATAAAATTCATATATAATAAATTATACTCTTGTCAATCCTATTTCTTTCAGTGGTTAGTCAGTTAAGTTGTTTTTACTGAAGCAGACGACACTTTAATAGAAGTAACACTATGACAGTCATGCAATAGGAAACCATTCTTCGATTTCTTTTATGTCAGAAAAAAGAAACAGGTGGAGTGTGATAACTGTGGTTTAAAAGCTTCTGATCATGATTCTGTTGATCTACAACAATATGAGGAAACTGTTTAGCACCTAGGTCATATGTAAACAGCTGATTAAGTCCACTGTATTTATTTTGTTAATGGGACAGGTTAATATTGCCAGCGGAATCAGGTATGATTTGTGTTGGTCTGGAATGAAACCCTGCAGCCGCTTTGTCTCTTTGCTGATAAAACTGGACACCTCTGATCTAGTCACACCTACGTACTCACATGCCCTGGTGTTTTGCTATTACAGAACAATCCACTGTTACTTATTTTGGTCTGTAGTTTTATTTGTTGACACTCAGTGGAAAAACCTTGGCTGTATGTGTGTAACGGAATTTTGCCCTATTACCTGATAGAACAGTGCAAATAGCAGGTCCACCGTGCTTACTGATTAAACCAGTGTGTGATTTATAAATCCACGAACTTATTAGCGCTCGTAGCAGGGTTATAAATGACCCTCCAGCGTCTAAACACAGCCAGAAAGACAGAGACGGAGGAAGTGAGGAGCAGTGGTGGGTTTTCATGTTCTGCCCTCAGGGTGAATGGGGAGTTGTGGGGAGGGCAAAGCACGGCAAGCCTCCCTCTGTTTTCTCCCTCCCTCTATCTCGCTCTCTCGCTCTGTTTACAGCGTTTGTGAAGGATCAGTCTCTGGTGCTCGGCTAATTAAAGCTGCCATAGCCGTGAGCCTGCCGGGATAATGTTCTATTATTATAGTCATTTGTTTCAATTAAACGCTCTGTGATTTTACAATAGCAACTGTGAACCTGGGCCGAGTGAGCCATCACTCCCAACAAGATGTCTCCAATCAGAGAGAGGGGGGGATGGATGAGAGCTAGAGAAAGGGAAGGACAATAGAGCTGCCAGGATGCCAAGATACACCACATCTCCCAGCGGCTATTAGACTTGGTGCATTCACTCAACCATCCAAAAGTGTCATGACTGAATCTGCAAAATATTCCAGCTGCTGATAAATTGTTAAATTACCATAAATCCCTTTTTCCATACATAGTGAACATATTCAGGTCTTAATCTTGGACAACTGAAACAGATTGCTGGAATTTCAGACTGTTTCAGACAGGTTTGTGTTGTAATAATTTATTTCTCTTTCAAATATATTTAAAGAGACAAAACAGTCGGAAGAGGATTAAATGTTATGGGCGTTGATTGTCCATATCTGTAACAGTTGCTTCAGGAAGAAAGAATATATGTGCAGTCAACTCTCTACTGACAGCAAGTCTACACTAATTGAAGGTCAAACAGCAGCAGTCAGGCTACTACAGGAGAGGCAGGACTCCCAAACATCACAAACAGTCAATAGACAGACACTTCCAACTGAAGAGACTTACAAGGGATTTAAAAAAAAAAAAAAAAGGTGTGGGGGGGTTAAGAGCTTCCTCTCTGGCATCCTTGAATTTGAACTCACAACCTTTTGGCCACTGACATAGAACCTTAAAGAAATAGTTCCTGAGACTTATTAAATATGTTTATATTGAAATATATGTCATCTGTTTAGCGATTCTAGTGAGAATTTGTTGGTTGGTCCAGCATTTTTGTTATTTCATTACTTCATTACTAGTTATTTCTGTTATTTCATTACTACTACAGTTACAATGGCATTTAATTGGAGGAAATATAAGTAACAGCAATCAGGTTTGTTAGCTCTTGAAAAGAAAAGAGCAAGAGCTCCTTTTCTCAATCACTATTTTCTAGCAACGTTAAATATCATATCAATGAGAAATCATACAGTACGTAAAGTTAGTGAAGATAGCAAAAGTCATACTCAAAGTTCCACAAAGCAATTCAGCTCTACATCGATCAGCCATGACATTAAAACCATTGACAGGTGAAGTGAATAACATTGATTATCTCGTTGCAATGGCACCTGTCAAGAGGTGGGATATAATAGGCACAAGTGAACAGTCAGTTCTCAAAGTTGATGTGTTGGAAGCAGGAAAAATGGGCAAGAGTAAGGATCTGAGTGACTTTAGTAAGCGCTAAATTCGGATGGGTCAGAGCATCTCCAAAACAGCAGGTCTTGTGGGGTGTTCCACTAATTATTTCTGTTATTTCATTACTACTGCAGTTACAATGGCATTTAATTGGAGAAAACATAAGTCATAACAATCAGCTTTCATTGTTCACTCCTAAAAACAAATCACTCACTAGTTTCTAGCATTGTTCAATGTCATATTAATGAGAAATCCTACTGTACTTAGAGTTAGTGGAGATAGGAGCAAATGTCAGACTCAAAGTTGCAGAAAGCAATTTAACTATATGACACAGTTGTGTTGTACAGCAGAGATTCAATTCGGCTACTTGGTGACCTACAAGATAGCATGATCACGGTGTTGATTGCAGTAATTGCGTAAAGTTGAAGCTTTGGAGCCCTGTGGTTGAGTGTACAGATGGACAGACTGAAGGATTAAAGCGCTGCTTTTTCTGTCTGTTTAAGAAAAGATGAATTTCCACTGGAGCCACTATCAGCAGGTAGCTGAATGGCATTGTGGGTAATGTAGGAAACTATTAGCCAAAGAAAACAGAACAATTTGTCAGTGAAAGAAGTTTAAGCCAAAAAAAAGTCAACTCAGAATTTAATTTTAAGAAATACGTTTCATACAGTTGAAGATGACATTGATTATAAATATTGATGTATTGCTGGTGTTTTCATCTGCCTTCTTTATTGATGGCAGAAATTCTCAGAAATTGTCAGGATTACAAACAGAAACTGGTACGTTTAGATGTTGACGGTTTAGATGGTGCAAAAGACAAGACAATTTCCCTGTTTGATGCTAACCCGTCTCAGTGCCCACGCTTGAAATTGTCCTTCAGCAGCACCTTTCTGGATGCATTGTGATGGTAATGAAATGGCGCCACATCAGACTTCAGCAATCTTTACTGTTTATAAGTGCAAAAACGGTGTTTTGCCACACTGATACTGAGAGGTGGCATGCAATTTGAGTAAGCCTTTGAATTCTCTATGGAGGAAAAACTCTGCTGATCAAGATATTAGGTTTATGTGGGGTTTTTTCTGCACTATTGTGTGCTTTATCCTGCTAGCGTGAGCCCGGGTGAGCAGCTGGGAATTGGCCAGTTATGTTGGTCGAGTGGATGAACAAGCCAGTCACAGTGTATGTGAGAGAGTGAAAGAAGGGTCATAGGATCACTGGAGTAATAACACTGTGATATTCTTTCTATTGTCAATCTCGCACACACACACACACAAAATACTACCCATGATTGGACAAGCTCAGTTGTTGTTTTGGTCCTATTTGACTATGATGGACATGGCATGACCACAAAGAGTTCTTGTTACAACAGAGAAACAGGAAATGAATCAGAGAACTTTCCAGTGTTTTCACCGCCAACACCAGGTCCATAAAAACACAATATGCCGCATATGTGTGTGTGTGCTTGTACGTGTATGAAGCCGAAAGTGTCTCTCGTCACGTCGCAGAGGTAATTTAAAATGTCTGTTCCACGTTTATCTCTTTCGGCAGTGAAACCTTGAATAAACATAAATTTATAGATCTGGCCTTATCATATGTGTATATCTTGATAATGGCACCGCTGTTGACCTCTTATGTTAGAATGCAGAGGGGAGCAAAGCTGTTTGTCTCGAGCTCAGAAACAGTAATGACCAAATAAAGGAAGTTACAGAGACCCCCCTCCACCCCCACAGTGGATGATACCATTTAGTAATTAGCATACAGTACCTATGGCAACCGCTAACCTTTGTAAGACTCTTTCATAATGTTTGTACAGCCGTGCCCAACCTGCTTTATATAGCTCAACTGATGACTGTTAGAGATAGCGCTCTCTCTCTCTCTCTCTCTCTCTACCTCTGTCTCTCACTGTCTTTATCTATCTCTCTCTCATAACTGTTAGAGACAGCAGTCTCTCTTTTTCTCTCTACGTCCTTTGCTTTGTCCTGTCTACTCTCTCAGTCATTATCTTTTTTTCCGTCTGACTGTCTCTCTTTGTGTGTCCATGTCTCGCTCAACCACTTCACATTTTCATTCAATCTCCCCCCATTTTCTCTTATGTGTCTTTTATTTGACACACCCCAGACCCCTCAGCCCCACCCCACCCCACCCCGTGTCTATCAGTACGGCAGACTGCAATGAAAACAAATATTTGACATATACCTGTGCTAAACGTATGGGAAGCAGCCACTGCACAAAATACTGTTTGTGTAATGATCACACGGACTGATCTTTCATCGCAATTGGTAGTTAAGAGAGATGTTATCGCAGAGGTGTGTGCTTTTATTTCTTTTTCTTTTTTTTGCCACATTCATGATCGAAAATGAATTGAAAGCAAATGAGACACTAAACAAAAGGCTTGTGCACACTGTCATGAAACACAGCTTTGTTTACCAATTCACCTGCTCCGAAATTGCTTATTTAATATGTAATATGAAAGTGATGGCTTTGTAATATGAGAAGAAATAAAGGATAAATGTACTTGTTCAGAGGACAGTGAAATAGTGTTGTCAGGCTTTTTATTGCAAATCAATATAAACTGAAGCCCGGATTAGTCACAATATTTAATATTCTGTGTATTTCATTGATGAAATGTAGAAACGATCTCTGTGTAATACGTATATGTTTAATTGTCTCAAATAGTTACTTGAAAAAATAAAGAAAATACTGTATCTAGAATAATGCTTAGGCATAATATCAGATAGCCTTTTTTGTGTTCCACTTCCTGTTATAAATTGGAGCAGGCAATGGGAGCTGTAATTCAAGTCAATGCCTTCGAAATGATATTCAGAATTTAAATCATGGTGCTTCTATACCAGTTTTCAAACAAATACCATAAATTATTCAGTTTTTTTTTAGAGAGAGAGAGACAGAGATAGAGAGAGAGGGAGAGAGGGATAGATTGGTATTTTGCTTGTTGACAATAGAGAAGTGAAGATACCTTTTGTCCCCACACCAAAAAAAGAAAAGGGGGGGGGGGGGGGGGGGCTACAATCATGGGTCGGAGCAGGCACGCTGAGTTGGTGTTAGGTGAGCGTTGTTCTTTACTGTCCTGCTCTCTTGTCTTCTTCTGTTGTTTAGAAAAAAGCTCTACTGTGCCCAGATTAAAGAGCACGGCTGCTGCTTCTAGCCCGAGGCTGTTGCTATGGAAATAGGCTTGCAGTAGCTTTGATAGGCCATTCGTGTTTGATTAATTGGTTTTTCAATGCTTCTTGGTTTGTGGAAGTTCTTAAAGAGCAACTCCAGTGAAGATGGAAAATGAATTGATTTTCTCTCTCATTCTCTCAAACCCCCACACCCCA
>JAOTRR010000018.1:11254098-11265819 GCA_028570945.1 Gogo arcuatus | reverse complement strand
TTCTCAACCAATCAGCGCGCGCGATTTTCTATAATCACCTGCGTATTTATACTAATAAAATTTATTTCCACAGAGGTACATCTCTGGTCATCTGGCAAAATGATTAATTTGCAGGAAGGCAACTATGGACAAGATGCTAACAAAACTATTATTTTCCCTCTTTTTACCTAATGCTGGTCGTATTTGACTGCCTGACCATGATGTTTCATTGCATTACCATTTTATCATTGCTATATTTCCTTTCATGTTATTTTGCATCATACCCAGGGCTTATACAGGTTTTCTGATCATAATGAATTGTATATTGTTATGATGTGTACTTAGGACATAGTGCAACCATCAACTTTCACACCCATTTACATCTTACAATAATAGAATACATTATCAAAGAATACGTCATCTTGTTCAGTTACAAGAGCTGTTAGGTTTGGTTTTTTAATACATGTTGTTTGCACACTTTTATTCCATTGTTAAAAAGATAGCCATCCAATTTCTGCTTTACTTTTCATATATAGGTGGTCTTAATATAAATGCAAATATATGTCTCTGTTTGAGTGATGGGGCTGTGGCCTGCGTTATGCTAACAGATGATAAGCAATTTTCAGTTTCCATCTGGCCATATATAATCTTTCTGTTTGTCTGTCTGGACATGGCAACATGACGTGTGCGTGTGTGTAGATGGCTTTACTCTGGAGGTTTAACCAGGCGTCTGTCGAGTGACCTCGTTGACCCCGGACCTTTTGCTTCATACTGAAGTGGTTGAAAGAACAGCAGGTACACATATAACACACACACATGGACACACACAGATATGCACTGATGAGCTTTGGGTATAATGAACAGCAGGGGAGCAAGAGGAGTGGGGGAGGATGGATGGAGGCCTTTGGCATTGTTATCTTGGAGGAACAGTACAGGCACAGTCAGGTTACTGAGAATGTATAAGTGTGTGTGGCGCATGCCTGGGTCACACTCAAGCTGTTGCTCAGTGACAGACCTGCTGGTGCTCTACAAAGGCCAATGACAAAAGACTCACATTCAGAGAGGCAATCCCAGCTGTCAAATAAACACGTGCTTGTGCGTGCACACACACACACAAACACACACACACACATACACATTGCCACGAGTCACATCGCCAGGGTGACTTCTGCCACACTGTCTAATTTATGGCCCTCTTTGTTAATATAATTCACACACACACACACACACACACACACACACACACACACACTGGCAAGCTTTCTTTTTAATTTGTCCGTTAAAAATTATCATCACAAAAGGCATCCCAAGTGACATGTATGTTATATTCATAGGCAGAATGACCAATGACTGCCCCTAAAATCTATTTGTATGATGAATTTTAATTCTTAATTCTGAGAAAACAAATGACAACTGGAGTTTGGAGTATTAATTTCAACGGTACAACAAAATCAGGCTCACATAATGGCTGGATTATCTGTATCTAAGATTTAGATTAAACAAAATATCACCAACAAAATTAAAACATTACAATCTTTTTACCCAGTAATCTTTTTAGAACATTGTTTTAGATAGATATTGTGGAAATGAATGAATCTGGCTACTTTCTATTACAAAATATAATTAGCTCAACATTTTGCTAGTGAACTTGGTTTTCTATAAATGCCAGACACTTGCTGCTGGACAGGTAATATTAGCTAAGCTATTATTCACTATTATATTGTATAATCAAAGCCAGTATTTTATGGTAGGAAGCCGAAGAGGTAACAAAAAAAAGAATATTAGTAATGCCATATCAGCAATATTAGCAAACTTTTGCCAGATAGGTGTTTTTTTTATTGAGGAAATTAGAGGAAAAATGTAGCCTGGATATGTGGGTTAAATGAATAGTCTAAAGAGTATTGAAGTAATTAAATCATTTAATTAAAGTGACTTGCTCTATACTGAGTCTGAATCATTGTGGACTGATTTAAAGTGCCTGTAAAAAGACAGAAGAGACAGCAGTCATGAGGAAGACATCTCGTTTGCTTTCTCTCCCTCTTCTCCTAGTTCACGCTCGTGTTCATTTGTTGTTGCAGGCTGGCAGCTGTGCGGTATGTTCTAGAGCAGGTGGCCGGCTCGCAGGGTGGATAGGGAAAAAAACGAGTGGCATGTGTTTGCGTAGGCGGTGGATTGAGGGAGGGTGGGGATGGAGACAAGTCTCAGCATCCACATATCCTGTTTTGAAAATCTATGAGTGTTCAGCTGTCATCACTGGTCATAAAGCATCAACAGACCATCCATGTAACGAACCTACATTGTTCCTGACAGTTAAAGTGTCACTTGTTGAGTGTGCAGATAGTTATTTTAAAGGAGTGAATATTTTGAAAATAATATCCACATCTTGATTCATTTAACTGTATTGATTCATCAAAGGTAAACTAAACTGGTTGCGGATCATGTTTCTATGGGGGGGGGGAAAGGTTTTCAAGTAAAAAAAAAAAAAAGCAAAAAAACCCTGATTTTTCATGAATTGCATACGCACAGTTCTTTATATCTAATAAACTTAATATCTAATATCAAAATAAACAGAAATGCAATGGACTGGTGTCCCATCCAGGGTGTATTCCCACCTCGCACCCAGTGCTCCCACAATAGGCTCCGGATCCTCTTCAGCCTTGACCAGGATAAAGTCATTAGTGAAGATGGACAGAAATGCAAACTTCCATTTTAACTGATTTAAAAAAGTAATCCCAAACCCTAAAAGCTCTTCCCATTTTCACACAGGCTAACATTACATTCATACTTTGTAGGAGAAAACATCATGTGCCATATGTTCCAGGTCAGTGTTTTTCTTGCAGGCACATAAATATTTACTGTGCCCTGAGAGGGTTGGTGAAAAATATGCAGTATGCTGTCTTTATGAGTCAAGCTGATTTTACACTGTGTATATACAGCAGTCTTTTAAGATTATTACTTGTCACACTGTGTGAGATGATCCCAATAAAACCTTGGCCAAATTCTATAACAGAGCGTGCAGTAACATGTTCTCCATCTCAGATTATACAATGAAGATCCTCTAATGATAGACCTGTGTTTAAAAAAAAAAACAACTTAAGTTCTGGTTATGTTATAAATCAGCGTGATCCAAGGTCATGCAGAAAATGTGGTTGCATAAATAGAGACATTTTTCAATGTGTACTTGACATGAGCTTCATTTATATTTTGCCATTGCCACTACCTGTAGCTGCCCTTTGATTTTTTTTCCCCTATTGTCCTCCTGTTGCTGGCTTTTAGATGAGCATTGTAGCAGTGGTTTTAATACAAAATTTAAAGCCAGGATAAGTAATATATTTTAGAAGCATTTTTGTTATATTTCTTGAAATTCTCTTTACATCTCGACAGCAATGCATAAATCAAGTGATCTGACAATAAAAAGAAAAAATTATCCATCATCTGTGGCAGTCGCAAGGCTGTAAAAGTCCTGTCCAATCATTTCATTCAGTTCGCATGAAATGATTGGATGGCTTACCTGCCTACCTGCACGCACTCTGTCTGTGCATGCATTGTGTGTGACCGGAGTCTTCCACAAGGCTAGGCAGACATACTGCTAAAGCTAGCGAGCTAGTCGCACAAGAATAGAAGAGAAAGGGCAGCCAAAATTTCCAGTTACACCTAACGTTATATCTACAACAGCTTACACTGCTAAACAAAGCAAGAAAAGAAAGACTGAAGTAGAAAAAGCTACGACAAAAAAAAAGAGGTTGGATAAAGAAAGAGGTCAGACCAGAGTGAACATCGGTATGGCTTTTCAACAATGGTGACAACTGAGGGAGTTGAAAGGCCTGAAAAGTGATGCCGTGGTTACTGACATCTGGTGGGGTTTGTTGTTATTGTTGTTGTTGTTGTTGTTGTTGTTGTTGTTGTTTTGGGGGGAGAATTTGTTATTTTCCTCATCCTCCAGCAGTAATCAGGCAGTGCACGTTAATGTGTTTTGAAGGAGTGGCTTTGGAGGGAGGCCTGAGGGGAGGAGGTGGGATTTTTTCAGTTGGAGTGGATACTTTCAAAATCTAACTTATGTTTGCTGGTTTGTCCAACGTTGTCTACCCTACCTTTAATTGCCAGAACTTTGTTACCAGCTGTCTTTGGTCACAATGCCACAAAATTGCCCGCCGGTGAGCATATCACCTTAAGACAGCTGATCATAACTCATGACCAAATAAATCTTTTACCTTTTTACCTTTTATCTTTTTAAATAATTTTTAAAATATAAATATTTAATATTTAAACTGATTTCCAGAGATGAAGTTGATGGAAATTGTAGAACTGCATTGCACAGAATATTCTCATATATTTCCTGAATATGAGACAGTTTAACTTTTTTTTATCTTATCTGACCGCCATGTGTTACTCAGTTGATTTCCCTTGGTGTTACTGTGGTACGTCTTATTTCCAGGTGGTGTGTGAAACACAGAATGTGACATCATTTTGAAGGTTAAACTCAGTTTTCTTTCAGCTACTTATCCCAGGGACATGTGAGCCAGAGCAGGTGACTATAGGACATTGGATAACCATCATGAAAAATAATACCTAAACATAATCCCATAATGTCTTTTAGTTTTTATCCATAATGTCTTGGTTTGTATTATACTAAAAGTGTGCATCCTGTGGAAACCAACAAAAAGTTGCTGGAGAAGGTGTTTTTACTCCTATGTGGACAAGAGCAACTCGGAGCATTTGGTCAGATTTGAAGCTTGTGGGACAAAGAAGGCTATGTTGACTAACATGTGAGTATTTACCACGTCTGGTATTGGGCTTGATCCATACATTCATTTTTTTTCATTCATCTTCAGTAACTGCTTTATCCTGGACAGGGACATTGTGGTTTAAAATGCTTTTTAAATATATTTTGGAATATAGAGGTGACTAAGCTCATTAGAAATAAAATCATAGGCAGGTACAAGCAAAAAGAACTGTAGGAGTGTGTGGGAGTATGCATCTCTATTTGAACACCAAATGAAAATATTTTTATACGTTACAATATAATGTGTGCTATCAAAACTTTGGATCATGTCATCATATTTACATAAAAGTAAAAATATCCATTTTACTGAAGACGAGATAAGCAGTGTTTATTTCTGTGTATGTCCACACATTTCACTGTCTTTGAGGAAGTAGATAGTCATTTGGCACATGATATTTGCAGTTGGGTAAAAACAGGAATGCACTACTTTTGCACCCAATTTAAATGTTGGTAAAAAGTTATCTAACTTTACCAAGCTTTCTAGCAAACCTGGCTACTGCTTTTAATAACATAACAGTTACTCGAATGTTACCTGGCTTGCTAGTGAATTTGGATTGGTTTGGCTTGGCTCCTGCTTTTAATTATAATTAGCTTCATACAACTGCTTTGTTAGCTAAGCTGGTTTACTACAAAGGTCAAATACCTACCACTGGACAAGTAACGGATGGCATGGTAATGTCACACAATTACAGAGACTTCAGTTTGATCTTGAGCTGGAGTTACTTTCTGTGTGGAATTTTGTATGTTCTTCTCATGTACATGTGTGTTTCTTCCAGATTCTCTGGTTTCCCAAAAACATGCTAATAGTTGGATTGACTAAATTGTCCTTGGTGTGAATGAGCAGGTGCATGGTGCCTCCTTTGGACTGGCATCCCATCCAGGCTGTAGCCTCACCTCCAGTGTTCCAGAATAGGCTTCAGATCCACCACAACCCTTACTCTTCGGGTGAAGCAGCTACTGAATGTGAATATTTTATTTTACCCTGATGCCCTGTAGGCCAATTGGCCTGTCTTACGAGGCTGTCTGCGTCTATCGAGAGCACACGTCATCTACCGCCAGCTTACTAAGCCTGTCGTAGCTTCCCAGACAAACAACCATTCACACACACACATTCACTATGTATATACTCAAACCCAGAACCTTCTTGCTGTGAGGCAACAGCTCTAACCACTGCACAACCATGCCACCCTGAATATGAATGACTGAATGAATGAAGGCAGCACAGTGATGCAGTGGTTCGCACTGTCACATCACAGTGAGCAGGTTCTGGGTTCGAACCTGCTGGTCAACTGGGGCCTTTCTGTGTGGAGTTTGCATGTTCTCCCTTTGCATGTGTGGGTTTCCTCCCACAGTCCAAAGACATGCAGATTAGGTCAACTGGCTACTCTAAAATTGCCCACGGGTTTGAAGGTGCGTGTGAATGGCTGTTTGTTTCTCTGTTTTAGCCCTGTAATAGATTGGCGACCTGTCCATGGTGTACCCCAATTCTCGCCCAAAGTCAGTTGGGATTGGCTCCAGTTCACCCGCAACCCTCAGTAGGATAAGCGGTATAAACAATGAATGAATGAGTGTACAAGTAACATTAGATAGTTTAGATTTTCTCATATTCTGATGATTGAATCCTGTCTTCATGTGTGTGGGCGTATGTGGTCTGTGCTTTTGGTGCAGACATTGTGAAGCCAAAGGCACTTTTCCAGAAATGGAGAATAAAGTTATCTATCTATCTATCTATCTATACACATATTTTGTTATCACTGCTAGTACTTTATGCTAGCACTCTAGTAGTGTTATGATCAAGTTTATGACTATGTGGTTAAATTTAATCTTGGGTTTTTTTCTTTTTCTGTTTAAGGATATAAATACTGTGTGTCCAGTCCTACTTTCATCACTTCTAATCATTTTATTTTTCTCTTGAGCATCTGCTGACTTTAAGCTAATTAGAGCAGCACTGAAGGTGCTAAGTATTTGTTTGCATTGAGTTACACAACAAAGCCAGAAGCGCGTGGCTATTCGTTGATCAGGTAGCTAATTAGAAGCAGGTGTTTCTCGGGCGCTTATCAACTAGAATGATTTTTCGCACGTGGTGAGACACGTGATGAGGCACTACGCACTCGCGTGCCCCTTCAGAGTTAGCCCCGCCCCTCTGCGCCTCTTATTCCGCTTTTCTTTTCTGTCAGTTTAGCGCGCGCGCTTCAGTCACAGAGTTGCGCGCGCGGGTCGTGTAGTCGTGAGAAGGTCTAATAGTTCACTCTTTTTGCTTTAACGGACCCAGCGCCGAGATTTCGGACTCGAAATCCGCCGCAGAGGAGTAATGGTCGGAATTTCGGGCACTTTCCAATGTAAGTGATTATGGGTTTTAGTATGGAGGAAAGCAGGGCATCTTTATTCTGGGAAACTCCTAAACATGTTTACAGTATAAAACTGGGAGGGTAGAGTATCCGAGGAAACGTTCGTGCTGCACTGATGTAGGCCTAGTTTTAATCTGGTTGTATTTTTGTTAAAGCTACTTTCCATGTTACTTTACACTGACAAAAAAAAAAACATTAGGCTATTTATAACAAATCTTCATATAAATGCACTGAGTGATATTCTCCAGTCTTTATGTTTTGTACCTTTAGTGTGTCTTTTACATCGTAATGTGAATGTCTGGTTGTTTGTGTACCATTAAATATGAGTTAAGGTACATAACTGGGTATTAAGGACCACTCTTGTACCTTGTTATTCAGCTTTTCGAGTAATATACACTTCATGCACCTTTCCAGTTAAAGGTTAAGACCCTTGAGTCTGTTACCTCAAGTGACAAGGAAAGTGTAAAAACATCTTTCAAATCCCCATGTTTAGACTTCAGAGTTCTCCATATAAAATTCTTAAACTGTCTATTTCTGCTTTGCTTATCCATGTGGTATAAAATAGCCAAAAAAAACCCCTAGGAGTTAATCACTCAGCCTGCAGAATGTCTGTCAGATTTATGGAGCCCAAAGGTTGCTTGAATCAAGTCTTGTTTATGTGAGAAATGCTTAGAGGAGGAGTATACCCCCCCTCTTCCTCATCCATTCCTCATACTGGAGGATTTGGAGCTAATCCACTCAGCAAAGTTTCACACCATCTGGACCTTCATGCTGCTAAAGAACAGAACTGCAGGAGGCCTCACCATGCCGGTGCGTCTGTCTGTCTTGAGGCACATTGGTGCCAAAAACCCAGAGATGAGACCGTCTGTTGTTGAACTGTTGAGGTGTAGCCGAAGCATAAATAACAAAACTTGGTGATGAAGGCGTGGGTGATGAGGATGCTGCCGCTGCTGCTGATGATAATGATGATGAAATAGTGCTATGAATGCTTGCACCACAAGGGGGCAGTGCTTAAACTCTCAATTGGTAATAGTGACTGAACTGTCTTTCATTTGTTCATCTTCAACAGGCGCTTTATCCTAGTCAGGGTTGCTGTGGATGTAGAGCCAGGAATATCTTCATAGTTCATCACAGACCACCACGTACGCGTACATATTTGCACACTCATTCATGCCTATGGGCAATTTAGAGCCACAAATCCACCAATTGGCATACTTTTGAGAGTTGGGGGGTGCAGACACAGGCATGAGAAACTCTTCACACACACTAACCTGAGATCAGGGTTGAATCAGGGGCTACTTACTGTACGTCACATTACTCTTTTGCTGTTTGCATTATCGTTTTAACTTTTGATGACGTGTGCCTACTTGAGCAGTAGGTTAGTTTTCCACTTCCATTCTAGTGGTGTGTGTGTGAGAGAGAGAGAGAGAGAGAGAGAGAGAGAGAGAGAGAGACTCAGATTACTTTCCTCTGAAGCAAAGCAACGGAGGACAATGAGGCCCTTCAGGTTTGAATTGGAGCTCTAATTGGTTTTGGCTCTTGCTGCTGTGGGGCTCCAGTGCTGGCAGTCCAGCGCTTTGGCCGCACGGAAGAGTTTGTGAATGTCAGAGAGGAAGCAGGGGAGAGGAGAGCCTGGAGTTTGGATCTCCCCTCCAGCCGTAGCAGCTGTATGTGTTTTAAAGAAGCCCTAGGCTAGGACAGTCAAGGGCTGAGGTTTCTTTTTATGTTTTAGAACATCCCCAAACGTGTTGACCTCCTGTGAACCATCAGGCGTGTTGTTTGTACCACTCGAGGTGATTTTTCTCAGACCTTATTGGAAACTGAGTTCTTTTAGGAAAAACAAAAATCAGTTGATGGTTCATTCACTTTCATTCAGCCTTGCAGAAGGCTATCAGAAGAAACAGGACCAATTTTTGGTGGGATTTATTTCCAAGAAATTATAAGATCTAATTGTCAGTAAATGGATGTTATATATGCAACAGCTTCCCTGCCAAAAAAAAAAAAAAGTATGTATGTAGTGAGTTCATTCTATATGATACCTGTGTATGTGTCCAGAAGGGGATGCCTGGTGCAGTAATTCTTTGGTCTAGCAGCTGTGGATGTTTCTGGTATCATTTTGTTGCTCTGTGTGAGAGAGAAAGAGAGGGAGAGTGTTTAAGAACAGATTATCCATGAAGGGAAATGTGATGAAGTAATTGACATCAGCTTCACCAGATGTTTCTTGTTGCGTGGCGCTGCGCGGACAGGCTGGGAAAGATGGGATCCAGATGTCCCAGCTCCCTCCACCAGCGCCTGTTGCCCAGAATGGCGCTCCACTGGAGACGGGGTTATTAGTGAGACTGGACCTCCTGGAGTCAGGCCTCTGCCTGGAGTTTAGAACTGCGGATATGAGCTTGACTTTAATGCTGATTGCTGCCTTCTGTCTTTCTTTAAGTTGTCCAGTGCTGACCAAGTCTCGATCCCAAGCTCATAACTCTGAGCTGGCACTGGCTCTCTTCTGGAGCAGAATAATAATTCTTGAGTTGATTCCAACAGAGTAATGACAAATTACATTAACTGTCATAGAAAGAGCAATAAATGACCTCTTAACCAGCATTTGTTCTGTCAAAATATTTTTGAATTATCTCGACTTCTACACTATGTTAACAGCGGTGCTCTTTGGTTGCCTTTGAGTTGTTGTAGAGCGTACACATCGTCTACCAGCAGTTCATTCAGTAGCTCACTTTCAGTGACACAAATGAGCTTTGAAAAGCCCTCGCAGTAGTGAGAGGTTTAGGTTTCTCTCTCTGATTGGGGTCAGACCCCCTCCCTCCCTCTCTTTTTCTCTCCAGTTTTGTGTGCTTGATGGGACAAAGCCACCAGTCAGTCAGTAGACCGTCATAGGGAGAGTGTTCAAAACCTTGTGAAAGAGGCTTATCACCACATTAAGCTTCTCCATCTTGCACACACACACACTCTCACACACTTACTGGCTCTGTCCTGCTGTCTGCCTCTGTCTTCCACCCTCCCTGTCCTGCTCTCCTCCCACTTTCAATAGGAAAGCCAGCTGTTCCATGGCTGTCAACGCTCAGTGGATTATTGGGGGGGATATTTCCTTCAGTCTAGAATGTGAGAACTCTTACTGTGTGTTGACAGAGTGTATGCGTGTGTCTAAATGTGTGTGTGTTGATCTGTATTCACTCTGTCTGTATCAAACAGAAGATTGTCATGGGCAATATCAGCAGGCTTTTTTTGTTTTGTTTTAAACACAGGAAGCAATTTGTTAGATATACATAAATATCTGGTCAGATAAACAACACAGTCAAAGTAAACTTGGAAGTGTCTCTGACTGATAGTATTGGAAGTGTGTACTTAATAGAGATCTAATTTTCTTACTATTAGTTAAATATTATGTAATTATTCAGATATCTGTAACAGTTAACGAACGGATGTTCGAGTAACTGGTATAATCAAGTAACTTATCATACCAGCTGAAAGACAATATGCAAAAACAAAAAGTTGTAAGTGCCATTGAGTTTTAAAGGCTACACTTTGCACTTTGATTGCACAATTTCTGAGCAGGATGTTTGCAAAATTTGCATTAAGCATCTTCAATTGATCACATTGGCAATGCCTGTTTTATAATAGTTTTGAGATCATTACAGATATGGCGTATTTCCTAAACCAGTATATGTGAAAACACATTAATGCTGAGCTTTTTGTGTCCATTGTAGTTTAAGCCTTTTAATGGAGTTGTACTAAACATTATTGGAAACATGTTCTCTCTCTCTCTCTCTTTTGTTCCATGAGCTTCGTATCTGGCTGCCCGCTCCCGTCTGCCTGAGAGTTAAAAAAACAAAAAAACCTGTTCCTGAGACTTTTTAGACCCAATGTACACCTCAAACTTGTACACCATGCCAGTGCTTTATCTATCAGTCGATCGATCAACAAATAACCGAACTCTAATTTCGGTATTCAAATTGTTGGCACCTCAGATGGTTCACCAGGTATTCGAATGCTGGTGAAAGTGGTGTTTGTGGTCATCTCGCCTATGGTGTGGATGTTGCAGTAAGAAATTTGGTTGAAAAGTATATTGGAATATTTATTTAATAATCTATTATGTCTCATCAGAATTGTAGCATATAGCCGTGAGAAAGTAGAAAGCCTGAAAACAGTTTCTTTCTTAACCTGTCATTTTGTGCAGTAAACATTTTTACACACCTACAGAAGATTTTCTCTGTATTACATGATTATAAACAGCCTTGGTAAGAGATGCAGAGGCACAGGGTGCCCTTGACAAGTGAGAACAGGTCTTGCAATCCAACCTGAGGAAAGGCATGCTCCCACACAGTCTCTTCTTACTGCCAGGTGTTCCCAGCACACCACAGCTGAGCCACCTGCAAAGCACAGGTGTGTGTGTGTGTGTGTGGTAAAAACACAGCTGCGTCTCCCGCCTAGAGGCCAGCAAGAGGCATAAAGATGGACTAAAGGATAAATTTCAGGTGATGGACACGCACAACCATACCCTTTGAAAAAAGGGTTTTAGCAAAACAGCCATTTTTGAGCAGAGGGACACTTTCACCTTCTGTCTCTCTTTTCCCCCCTTCTCTTCCTCTTGTCTTTATATATATA
>JAOTRR010000018.1:11101564-11113504 GCA_028570945.1 Gogo arcuatus | reverse complement strand
GGGGGGGGGGGGGTGGGGGGGGGGGGGGGGGTGGGGGGGTTAGCCTGAGATGCTGGGTGGGTTTGCAAATGTAGGAAAAAAGCGCTCAGTGATCGTGGAATGGCTTTGCCTTGGGGTGTTTCAGCAGGAAATTGGCAATGGTGAAACAGGTAAAAAAGGTGAAGTTTGTCAACTGGTATTTTTTTTGTCATGATTCTTCATGCTCACAGTGCAGATGTAATTTTCTTTTAGCACCACTAGACAGTAATCTCTGATGACAGGAATCACCATAAAATATATTAGCTACTAAAATATATATTTATTATTCCTGTTGCATTGTCTGCCTGCTCTTACTGGGTTAAAACTAGAGAAAAACATTAGTAAACTAAGTAAAGTGAGATATCTTTAAAAATAATTATTATAGCTACAGCAATTATAATATTCCATTTCTCACAAAAGCTGCTTATTAATTACAACCATAATTACAAAAAAAGTTGAGACAGGGGCAACAAAAGACTGGAAAAGTTGTGTAATGTTCAAAAAATCTAATTAGGTTAATTTGGCAACAGGTCAGTAACATAATTGGGTATAAAAAGAGCATCCCAGAGAGGCTGAGTCTCTCAGAAGTAAAGATGAGGGGGGTTCACCACTCTGTGAAAGACTGTGTGGGCAAATAGTGCAACAATTTAACAATAATGTTCCTCAACTTAAAATGGCAAAGAATTTTGGGATCACATCATCTACGGTACATAATATCATTAAAAGATTATGAGAAATTTCTGTACTCAAGGGACAAGGCCGAAAATCAACTATACATGTTGTGATTATTAATAGACATAGAGCAATAACCACTGAATAAGACAATATTCAAAGTGAAACCAAGTTTCCTTGCTATCACTCTTATCATATGTTTAAACACCACTTATAATGCATTACACTAGTAATTCATAATGTATAATAAACATTGCCATAAAGTGTTTTCATAAATACTTATAACCATGTGTATAATAACTTCTGAATGCATTACAACATGACATGAACATGTTCATAATTCATTATATGTATGGCCTTCATAAAAAATGTTACCAAAAATATTTTTCCCTTTACCCTTTAGTCTTTTAGAAGAAGATTTGGGTGCTCATACTCTGCCCAGTTTTTGTTTTCTTACTAATCCCCTCTCTGTCCCCAGAGGCAAATGATGAAAGGGAACCAGGAGAGGATGAGGAGCTTTTGGAAATGGATGAAGAGGCGGCTCTGATTGAGGCTGAAAGAATCCTGGAGGTTTCAGACCCTAAGGGCCGAGATGGCCGTGAACGCAAGAGGGAGGAGGAGACCATAGCAGAACTGGCTGAGATCATGCTGGCCATGAACCTAACTCAGGCTGACGAACAACCTTCACAGGGACAGGTGCAGGGACAGGGACAAGTTGATCATGAAGTGTGGGAGGTAAGAATTTTCTGGAATAGTCATAATGATAATCATAATGAGTGAACTATAATTTAACAAAGCATATGAATCGTATATGCCTTCAGTTTAGAAGAACTGGAGGGATACATGGTTGTAATTATTTAATTAATTCATTAGTTATACTATCCTTAGAAACTCAAATGGTTTTGTATTTAAAAGCTAGCACTTCTTGTCAATTCTGTACACAAAAAGCAATGTACATACATTTATAACTTGTTATCTAGCATATATATAATGCTGTATAATACCTGGCATAACCCTGCATAATGCTCTTAAAAATTTATGCATGAGCATACAACTTTGTAATTACATAGCACTTTATAATATCCTTAAGAACATTATAATATTCTTAAGAACATTGTAGGCAATAATGTTATAATGCAGTATAACACAGGTATACTAAAGGTAACACTATGTTACTGTGCATTGTAGCATTCACATACTGTATACAGAATCCTTTGTATATGCACACTTATATGGACCTAATGTAATCTGACATTATGAAGTCATATGCTCATGCTTTATAAAGCGTTATGCATGCAACCCTAACCATTTCTAAAATGGCTATGGTAGGCATTGTAAGGTATTATGAATACAACGTGTCATAAATGCGTCATAGCGCATTATAAATATAGGATCTACACGAGGTGTTATTAAATATTTATCTGCGTGATAATACCAACACCACAATTCTTGTCCGGATGTGTTTGTGTGTGTGTGTATGTGTGTGTGTGTGTGTGTGTATTCAGATGCAGCATCACCAAAAGAAGAAGCTAAAGCAGATGGTCCAAAAGGAGTTGAAGAAGAGTGAGGCTATGAGTGAGAAAGAAGAGCTGCAAGTGCGGAATGTATGGCAGCTTAAGATAAAAGACAGATGGAGACTTTACCGGTAATTATATGCTATACCAAAAGCAAATATCTCTCAAAACATCCCTTCAATAATTGTGTGAACTGTGCAAGAGGACCCAACCATGATAGTTATTCAAAATTTAATTGAATTTAAATTAAATGTAAAAAGAAACTGCACGTCTTAGGGCAGAAATGAACTTTAGGAACACTAACAAGTATACATGTTCCTTTGTTCTTTCCCTGCTCCCTTGCTCGGTGTCCTTTTCCCTATTTACTTTGCTCTTTCACTTTCTCACTCAATAGCCTCTGGGTGTTGCGGTATCAGATTGACCTTCGTGGGAAAGCTCTCCAGGCTGAACAGGTCTATCAAGATGCTGCAGAGCGCCTTGCTGAAATCCGCCGCCGCGAGGATCTGTGTGTGCTCCAACATGCCAAAGTCATTGGCATGACCACCACAGGGGCAGCCAAATACCGACAGGTCCTGCAGGAGCTCAAGCCAAGGCTGGTGATTGTGGAGGAGGCAGCTGAAGTGTTGGAGGCCCACACCATTACCACACTCAGCAGAGACTGCCAGCACCTCATTCTGATTGGAGATCATCAACAGGTACAACTGGCATATAGCACATATCAGAGCTATTCTCTAACAAGTGGGTCACATGGAAAAAAGGTGATGCTGAGTATGTAGGCGGAATCAGAAAGCCTAAAAAGCCACTGCAGCTAACGGATCTCTTATATAGAAGACATGTTCGATCTTGTAATTTTTTTAAATATTCGTATTAAATTCCTCAACTCCTGAACAAACAGAAAATTATGCATGACATACAATGTACATTTCATCATTTGCTTGTACAATAAATCAATTATTACTATAAGTTAACTGGTCAATTTAAATCTGCCACAGGCTGCTGATTAAATAAGACTGGTGTATATGCTCATGCATTTAAAACATACATAACACTGTTAAATTACATTTACAAAGGCACACAGGTATCTCAGCTACACAGTAAAAATATACACTGAGCTAAATTTTTGCTTCTGCTTGAAATTTATTAAAAAACACAGTTGTGGTGAATCCTTATACTACATGTTTATGGTTTCTGTGCTCCAACATAACTGAATCAGTACATAAAGAGCGTTACAATTATTTGGTAAGTTAAATCAGGTGTCCCAGATTAAACAAAATAAAAATTAATGAAAATTCATCATAATTTGTTCTTGAAAATTATATAGTATGACCAAAATAACGTATATTTTTACAGTATAAAAATAACATTGGTAGTTTCCTGAAACTGCTGGATTTGGTTCAAATGAATTTGGTTCACTTATGTTTACAGCTGAGACCTAGTGCCACAGTGTATGAACTAGCCAGAAATTTCAACCTGGAGGTGTCTATGTTTGAGAGACTTGTCAAAGTGGAATTTCCTTTTGTCAGGCTTAACTACCAGGTGAGCTAATAAATCCATGCTTCATGCACTTTATCACATTTTATCAAATGTTTAGACTTCAAAATATCTTTCCAATCTAATAAATTAAGCATTAAATGTGTAAATAAATGTTGCTTTTCATTTTTGTTTATAAACATGTCACTACAGCATCGTATGAGACCAGATATTGCTCGTCTTTTGACTCCTCATATCTACTCAGAGCTGGAGAACCATGCTTCTGTACTGGATTATGAAAACATTAAGGTCAGTTTTTTCAAGATTAAAAATTTCAGCATACACTGGCAACTCATTGTACTTTAAAATGTCTTCAATAATATCAATTACCAAACATTTACTTGATTATAGTCAAGCCTGTCATTTATTCCTACCTGTAGGGAATTCTTACAAACCTTTTCTTCATCGACCACAAGTCCCATGAAGTGGAAATAAAGGATGGACGAAGTCATCAGAACCTTCATGAGGCACGTTTTGTGGTGGAACTCTGTCGATACTTGTTGCGTCAGGACTACCAGCCATCTCAGATTACCATCCTCACCACCTACACTGGGCAGCTCTACTGTTTACGCAAGCTCATGCCCTCAGCTGAGTTTTCAGGCGTCAAAGTTCATGTCGTTGATAAGTATCAAGGTGAAGAGAATGATATTGTCATATTGTCTTTGGTGCGCAGTAATCTGGAGGGCAGGGTTGGGTTTTTGCAAATACCAAACCGTGTTTGCGTAGCACTTTCTCGTGCCAAGAAGGGACTATACTGCATTGGAAACATGGAAATGTTTAGCAAGGTGAAGTTGTGGAGTAACATACTTCACACCCTAAGGGAGAAAGGTCAGGTAGGACGTTTTTTGACACTGAGCTGTCAGAATCATCCAGAAACACGAACACTGGTATCATCTTCAAATGACTTTTCAAAGGTCCCCGAAGGTGGGTGCAACAAGCCCTGTGAGTACCGCTTGGACTGTGGCCATGTGTGCATTCGCATGTGCCACCCTTATGATGCTGACCACAAGAAATATAAGTGTACCAAGGACTGCCCCAAAGTGCTGTGTGAGCTTGGGCACAAATGCCCTAAACGGTGCTATCAGAAGTGTGGTAAATGTGAGGTACGTGTAGAGAAGGTCGTTCCAAAATGCCAGCACAAGCAGAAAATGCCCTGCCATCAGGATCCGGAAGAATTTGTCTGCAGGGTGCCTTGTCAGAAAAAGCTGAGATGTGGACACCTATGCCAGGCAAGCTGTAGTGAGCCATGCACTGCCAAATGCAGTGTACTAGTTCCTATGGAGTTAAAATGTGGACATACCCAGAAAGAACCATGCAGCTCCTCGAGGGACCTTCAAAATCAGCCAGCCTGCAGGACCCCATGTGATGCAGTTCTGAAATGTGGACATTCTTGCTCAGGGACTTGCCACAAATGCCACCAGGGTCGCCTCCACAAAGCTTGCACACATGAATGCCAGCGTGTCCTTCCCTGCTCACACAAGTGCCATGTGCCATGCCCAAGAAACTGCCCACCATGCACCCTCCCTTGTCAAAATCGTTGTGTTCACAGTGTGTGCATGAGGAAATGTGGACAGCCTTGTGTCCCCTGCATGGAACCCTGTGAGTGGCAGTGTCCACACCAGAGCTGTAGCAAACTCTGCCATGAGCCATGTGACCGTCCACCATGTTTAATGAAATGTGACAAGGTCTTGCCCTGTGGACATCCCTGTATAGGTCTTTGTGGAGACCCTTGCCCAGATAAGTGCCGCATATGCCATCGTGATGACGTGATTGAGATCTTCTTTGGTAATGAAGATGAGCCAGATGCTTGCTTCATACAGCTAGAGGACTGCAAGCATATCATTGAGTCTACTGGCATGGACCGGTACATGAGCATGGATGAGGATGAGGGAGCTGAACTAGATCAGCGTGCTATCCGGTTGAAGGAGTGTCCCAGGTGTCGAACCCCCATTCGTAGGAATGTGCGCTATGGTGCTCATATCAACCGCAGCCTGGCGGAAATTGAGAAGGTCAAGGAACAGATCAATGGTCTGCAGTCTGATATTCAGAATAAGCAAAATGAACTTCAGTTGCTTTTGGAGAGGAAGGACAACATTAAGGAGCAACTTCCTGCAGAATACTCAGTGATCACTGAGAAGCTTCAGAAGTCTGGCTTATCTCTTCTAGACCTTTGGTACCAGGAGAACTTGATAACATTCCTGGAGAGCCTTGGGAAGCTAATAAAGCTGAAAGAAGATCACATGTCTCTAGTTATGGATGATATATTCTCACTGCGCATTAGGGAATGCCTCAATTTCCTCCTTGATAAATTCCAGAGATTCTCTGATCAGCAGGTAGACGATCTTGAACGTGAAATGAAGAGGCTTTCCTACCTAGCTGATCTCAATGTCCGTTGCAGTATGCTCAAGTACACTGTGCTGAATGTAAAAGTCAATGCAGAGGTGAGACAAGCAAGACAGATCCTGGAGGACACATGGCCATTCACTGAAAATGATGAAGATAAAGTGAAGGAGATATTTAAAGAGCTGGAACATAAGCTTCCACGCAGTGGCCTGGGTATCACCGATGAAGAAAGGGTGATGATTGTTAAAGCCATGGCTCTTCCACAGGGACACTGGTATAAGTGTCCTAATGGGCATGTATATGCTATTGGTGATTGTGGAGGTGCCATGGAACGTAGCCAGTGTCCTGAATGCAAAGCTGCTATTGGTGGAACTAACCATACCCTCACCCTGGATAATGCTGTAGCCAGAGAAATGGATGGAGCACAACATGCTGCTTGGTCAAATGCCGCAAATTTGATCCATTTTAACCCAAGGGACATTTAAAATATTTTGTGTTCCTTGCAATGAAATTGAATGGGATTGCTATTTTATGTATGTATGTAAACAAAAATGGTGTATGAAATTATGATTTTAAAGAGAATTTTAAAATTTCTCTTTCTCTAAAAACTAAAGGGTACCTGTACAGCATTGAAATATGATCAATATGGATAGTACAAGCCCTAATGTTAATAATGCACACAAGTACAGCCACCTGATTAGCTACCATAAGTAGCTTTAAGTGATTAAAAGTCCTTAAGCATGTCAAGCTTTATTGCACACAGGCAACTAATATGGCACTTGGGCTGTGACATCAAGTCATTGAAAGCCAGGTACCGGAAGTTAAGTGAAGCCGATGTAAACATACTTGTTAGCCTGGATTTAGTCAGATGAAAAAGAGTTATCTTTAAGTTTTGTTTATCATTTCATATTTTTAACATAAAGAGAAAGTCAGTATGGATAGCGGAGAAACTGCATATCTGTATGAACCTCGGAAAGAGGACTATCCGCATCTGGTAAATGATTTCAGCAGTGAATCATCAGGTGATTCTAATCATGAAATAGGTGGTGCTTTGCAAGCACAAAGTCAGAAAGGCAGGTAAAGGGTTTGGCAGCTATCTGGTGCCGATGTGGACAGTGTGCCAAGCAGAAAACTGACATTGAATGTTTGTTGTAAAGAGCACAAACATTTATACGATATAATTCAGGCACGGTCATTGAATTGTTTCATGGATAAACCTGGTTTAGAAACATATGTTGCACACAAGCCTGTGTTGGAAATGGCCTATATACAGGCCATGATAGCCAGGGATGCAAGAGGACCAGCACCAGATAGAGAACTCACAAATTGGTAAGCAACTCAGTTGAAACTCAGTGTGTGTGCATGTTTATGTAAGTGTGTCCATACTAGCTATAAAGCCTATTTATTGCATGTGTGAATACAGGTATAGACATGCAATGTGCCACAATAGATTTTTTTAGCAATGCAGCTTTTTTGACCTAGGCCTAGATCTAGATTTAACAGTCTTTCTAGCTTATATTACATGTGAACTAATAAATGTTATACCTTTCTCGCATTTCTTCTAGTTAATTGGCTTGCATGGCCTGAATCCCTTTTCTGTGGACGGTGCTGAAATATTGTTGGCACAGCATAGGGTTTGAGTCTAACGCAACCTGCGTAGCCCAAGCACTCAGCCTGTAGATTCCTTTCAAAGCAATTGGGCTCAAAATGGTCCTCGCAAACAACAGAATTTCTACCAAATTCTGTTGTTCCATTGCTCGGTTTGTTGGCAATGGAACACAGAAGAAAATGCTTTCCCTTATTATCACGTTTATTATTTTTGCAACCATAGGCTTTGCACGCCGCCATTTTTCAACAATATGTTGTACAATCAGCTACATCGCAGTGTCAGGAGCAGCAAGCCAATCAAGGTACAGGAATCCAATCAACGATTCTACGTCATGCTGACCTCTGACGCTGGCCACAAAATGTCAATATGGCTGTGCCCTGAAGTGGAACTTAAGTGAGCGGGAATACAAAAGAATTTTAAAGCACTGCTTTATGTGACACAGTGTGACAGTACAGGGTAGTCAAAATGCATTTATGCAAAATGTGTAACATTTCTAGCCTATGTTTATTTTTTGCTGCAGGTACCTGCACCTTTTTACTTTAGAACCACATAAAAATCCTATCACTGTAGATAAAAAAACCTATTCTAATAAAACCATTGCTGAGTTATCGCACAAACATTGCGTGTGTGTGTGTGTGTGTGTGTGTGTGTGTGTGTGTGTGTGTGTGTTATAACAGTAGGGGGCAGGAGTGTACTGATGAACGTAACTTTTGAGGTTGAAAGACAAATGAAATGACAAAAATGTATTGCATTACTTGCATACATTGGTGCCGACATTTGTGTGTGTGTGTGTGTGTGTGTAATCATTTCCCTATTATTTTGTAAATGTTTGTGTCATTACTAATATTACTCCTCCACTTATTTATACTATAGGCTCTATCAGTGCTGGAAACTATGTACAGAGAGCAGGGGTGCATTCATTGCCTTTTTGAGCCTCACAGATTTACTATTATCATAAAGTGGCAAGACAAGGTCAGCAAATTTATCTTACTCTCTGAGAAAACATTGCAGCGCTTCCATTTAGCTTGCTTTGTGGAAGCATGTATCAGTTTATTGAATGATGAATGTAGCCTTCTCACAGCATGAACTCAGATGCAAACTTGTGCTCTTTACAGGAAAAAAAAACCCCTGCAAGGGCAGGAAAAAAGTTTGTGTCAGAAAACGAGGAAAAAGCAAACCTACAAATGTTTTTTTTTTGTCAGTGTTTATGGCAAGTGTTTTACGAGGCAGGTCAGAGGAGAAAGTGAAAAAACCCCCAAAGAAATAATATCCTCATGGTCTTTCTGCCATCGATCAAGTTGCTTTTTGGGAAAACGTCTGCTGCTTAATAGGGACTCTGAGAACGGATTCATGGTGATGTGCTGCTTGGATATGACCCATTCAGCAGGAGGCTGTGACCATAGGGTTTGGTAGGGTAGGGTGACATTAATAACAACATAGCCTCTTTAATTTTATTTGAGGCTATCATACTTGACTTATGCTATAGGCTACTAGTGATTTAGTGAAAATTGTGTATTTCTTTTTGTAAACCTCATAACAGGCAGTTGAATGTCAACAACATACAGTCATTCAGCATACAATCTATTAGCTCATTTGGAGTGGTTTCACACGTACCTTTGTTTAGCTGTGTTCGAGGTAATATCATTAATAAGAGTTTACACGGTTTCAGCTAAATTTCTACCCCAACTTTCAAAACCACACCAAAAGACCAGAAACTGTCCCCAAAAAATTGGGCATTGAAAAAATGAGACATTTTCACACATATTTTTTGATGAATGGACATTAACCCTCTCCCAATGTTTGAAATATCTAAGTACATCATAGATACACTGTCTGTACTAACACTTTGGCTTTTTGTAGAAATGTATTTGATTTAATTTTGGTTATTTGCTATAAAAGAAACAACCCTGTTATTAACCATCTGTTTGCTGCTCATACTGCTCTAAGCATGGGGCGGCATGATTCCTGCCCCAACAGTCCTCTATTTGCACTTGTTGCAGTTCCCATTTTTTACCACTAGATGGAATAATGACACTATGGATGCTATGTGAGGCAGTAAGCGTGCTGCCCCTTAATTTCACAATATCTAGAAAGGTGAGAAAAACAGTGGAATATTCATTTATATTCGTCAAATACAAACATTTAAAAAAAAATATCATTGGCCATTCAAATGTTCTAATTAGTATTTCAATGGAATTTGAAATGTATGGAGTTGTAAATGAGGACTTTATGAAGATTAACATTTGTTGAACAGTGATATAAAAGGTGAGGTTCTGCTCTACTTACTCTATGAATGAGCCCCCACTGCACTTAATTTCATTTTAATACATGAAAAATAGATTATGAAATCGATGATTATAAAAATAATGATCCTACTAAAACTGAATCACCGTCTCTGTTAATGCCACGGATTAGATGTAGAGTTTAGAGATGTGAATTTTAACACATTCACTCACACTATCCATGTTAATACAGCCTACAAGGTGACAGCTTTTTACCACTGAAAGAATATATTTTCACATACAACATATAATAAAATATTTATCTTAAATAAAATTGTTCATTGGAACAACAAGGACCTGCTGCAGAGAATATATTTGTGAAATTACGAATGTTTCAAAAGCTGAGCTGCTGTAGTGAACTGAAATTTATAATGTTAAGATGAGTAACACAACATTTTTCTCAGTGGGAGCATCTGTAGCCTGCAGGTGGATCTGCAGAATGGCATCTGGAGCAGTGGCCTTAGCTGCATTTATCAGGGCTGCCTGGCTGCTAGGACAGAACTGATTAAAATTTCATCAGGCCTGGTGGTGACTGCTTCTATGCTTTCATGAAATAATGTGCATGTGGATGTATAAATATAGATCTGCTACTGTTATAACTTTCCAAGAAAATCCCTAAGATGGGGTTTTTTTTTAATACAGGCATGATAAAGGGAAATGCATTCTGTGTGTACGTGTGTTGTTTATTTTTGAATTTTAGCCCATATTCAAGCAGCTTTATGCCTTGCAAAAACAGCTATAATTAATGATGGATTATAATTTCTTTGAAGTGTCATGGTTTCCTGTTCAAAAGGAAGGTTGTTTCATCATGTAGCAAGGTGTAATCCAGAGAAATGTTTCAGTATGTTCCATCATAAAAGGTTTGGTTGTGAATCTGAGAGCTTTTAATTGTCATAATCGGAACTGGGAAAGAGAAAGAAAGCAAGCCTTGAGATGATTATTTTTACTTTAAAAAAATCAGTTATATTCATAATGCAGATGTAGTGCAAGCAAAAATTAGAATCTGGAGTTTTCAACTCTTCTCTGTGACTTGACTTCAATAAAGCAGTGACTAACAGATGATACAGAATATGTATGCACAAACATAATTGAAAAAATTCTGTTTTTTATTGGGTTACAGTATTTCTAAATAAAATAATATAATTTAATGTCAGGCACAGGCTCACTGAAACTGGACAGTTGAAAACTGGAAAAAGACCAGGCGACCCCCCCTCCAATCTTCCAGTTTTGGTGAACCTGTGCCCACTGTAGCCTCAGATTCCTGTTCTTGGCTGAAAGAAATTGTACCCAGTGTGGTGTTCTGCTGCTATAGCCCATCTGCCTCAAGGTTCAATATGTTGTGCAATCTGAGTTGCTTTTCTGCTCACAATGGTGGCAAAGAGTGGTTATTTGAGTTACTGTAGCCTTCCTTTTAACCATGCTGGCCATTCTCCTCTGATCTCTCGCATTAACAAGGCATTTTTGCCCACAGAACTACTGCTCACTGGATATTTATTTTTTGAAATATATTTCGCACCATTTTGTGTAAACTCTTGAGACTGTTGTGTGAGAAAATTGCAGGACATCAGCAGTTTCTGAAATACTCAAACCAGTCTCCCTGGCTCCAACAAGAGTAACTACATCAGGCCATTATTACATTCATATGCATTGCATAAATCTTTAAGAAAGCAATGCTGGATACTTTATGAAAGGCTTATATTCAGACTCATGACATGATTAGATGCTTTATGTGACCTTGTCTGTACATGAAAAAGAGAAGAGAGAACAACCCTCAATTATGTTTATGGACTGAGTTATTGAGACTGTTATTGTATTTTTTTTTATCATTACCTTGCAAGTTATTCATTTATCTTTAATAACAGTACATTCGTGGTACTTAAGAATGTTGTAGAAATTATACACAAATAAGGACAAAGGAAGTGGGGGTGCTGACCCCCAGCTTTCAGGATTCCTTCAACCTTACATATATATA
>JAOTRR010000018.1:10976453-10990050 GCA_028570945.1 Gogo arcuatus | reverse complement strand
CACACACACACACACACACACACACACACACACACACACACACACACACCCCAACTGGCCAGCAGAATCTGAGTGTGGGCATCATACCTTGATCATGATAAATAAGAATGTGTGGGCTGTGCTTAGCGCAGCTACGTGTCCTCTGCCTGTTGACTAAACCCAGAAACTTAACAAAGGAGACAAAGAACCCCCGACAATTTATCAAAGCTAATAGGTCATAGTTTACTCACTGACACACCACATTCATCATAAAGTCTGATCCTGGTGAAGAGAATTGGAAAAACATGGGTCCTTATATATTGATGATGGCAGCCACTTTTCTGTGCCCACAGCACCCATATTTCAGTGTAATAATTACTGGTTTCTTGCCAGAAGGTACAATGCAAATGCAAGTAGGGTTATTGTGATAGAAAAAGAAACTCTTATTTGGTTCTCTCTGCAGGTAATCAGTAGTTGCATATGTAAAGGCATGTTTCAGAAAATGACACTCAGTCTCCTGGCTTTTCATAGTAGAATTTGCCTGAAGGTGTACAATCCATAATAAATGGTGGTTTTACACATAATTCTTACAGTTATTTAATGGACATGTTCTCCTCCTTGTATCCTGTCAGGTCCATAAGGAGTAGAAGTGAAATAGGTAGAACAAATCCCAAACAAAATAAACCTGTTTGTATTGCCAAAAAAACTTGATTAGCTGCACCAAAATGTGATAGTGAATTATACCGTGTGGAAAGTGTTGTTTCCTCTTTATTATACACAGTCGAACTGCATGCCCTTCTGAAAGATGTAGAAATATGGTGTTACAGGGATAAAGGGCCCTGGAGCAAACCAGTTGAAAGCAATACATAGTGTCAGTGTGCTACAGAAACCCCTTATCTCCATAAAAAGAGCTTTAGTTACTGTCAAAGTTTGTATATTACACTTGTGTCTTAAACAATATCTTAGTAATTTGGACACACATTTTCATTAAATGGGACTTTTCATCTCATGGGACACTCAGTAAAAATGGTTTCTAATGGGTTCTTTGCATAGTGAAGGGTGGTTTCTAAAGGGGTTTTATCTCTAACCTTTTGTTGTAGGGTACTACAATGAACATAGAAAGGGTTCACAAATACTGACAAACTACTGAAGCCTTAGGGCCTGTCAAAGCCTGATTTGTGGATTGATAATGGCTGTTGTGACAGTGTAATAAACAGTAAGAACAATTTAGTACATGTTGCTAAAATGACCTTGGATAAAATATGAATAAATAAAAATAAATAAATGCTTCTGCATAATCTTTACAAAACAGTTCATCACTTACATTTTTCAGTGAACTTAATGTCATTTTCTGTTACATTAAACACAGGGCTGGCTGGTATACATTAGCTAGCAGGGCTAAGCCCTCCCTTGCCTTTTTGAAAAAAAAACACATAAAAAAATAAAGCTATTTTTTGCCTTTCCTGTCAACTTATTTGTTGTTAACAAATGACTAAAAGTGAATTATATTCGATTTTTGTGGAAGGAAGAACAAAAGCACAAAAAAGAATGTTATGAAGTAGAGGCTGGTGCTGAGTTCATCCTAGCCCTGAGTGTAGATTCATGCAGCCTATCATTAACAATCATGTCATGATTACACATGGTGAAATGCCTCCTCCTCCTAGATTTCATGTGCACTGGAGGTAATTTATTTAAGCCTTTTTCATTGACACATCCATAAGTCATCATCAGCATTATGTATGTGAAATACAACAGCAAGTGTAATGGGCTTGAATAACATCAACTGCAACTTCTCTATTTACTCTGCTTGCTATTAGGAAAAGACACGATGTGATTATGGACTTGACTTAATTAAAAACAAACTAGACATAAAAGCTCAGTCATGAATGGTGTTGTCTATTTGTCTTTCAGTGAGTGTATTCCTGTGTGGATACATGATAGTTTTATGCCTATGATGAGACCCCATTTTATAAGGCTCAGTAGTAATGCCAAGTTAGTGATAGGAAATAGAACTTTAAAGCAATGTAGGAATTTTACCCTAAAATATCAGCTTCAAAAATAGTTTGATGGTACATTGACTTGTAATGGCGAGAATGGTTTGGTTTGTCTTCCATTGTGAGTCTGCACCCAGTTCACCAGATATAACACTATGTATCTCTGGTAGTGAGTCCCTGATACCTCTCGCAAAAACTGTGTAATGCTTTACAGCACCATGAGAACTGCGTAACGCTTTACAGCCCCGGCCAGCTTCCAAAATCGGCTAGCAACACTACCCATAAAAATAAGCTAAATCAGTATTCTCAGTACGGACATCATGGCAGCTGAGGCTAAGAGACCAAAGAAGATGCACTTGGAGGAAGCCAGGAAGAGAAAAAGAGAGAGTGGACTGGACAAGAGTAAATCTTGGACTGGCTTTTACTCATTGCCGAGAGCTAAGAGAGAATAATGGCTGCAAGACAGATGCCGAGCTGGGCTTCTTTCTATTGGACTAGTAAGTAATATTACATTAGCTGCCTTGCTATGTCTTGTGTTGTTGCACTTGCTTGATGTTTGGCTGTGTTAGCAAAGTTGTCATCTCGCTAGCTTTTGATCATAAGCTAAGTCAGCCCATTTTGACAGAGGTTTAGCTGCTAGCCACATCTTATGTTAGCAAACTTGCTAGATAACACTCAGACATTGGTACTGGTAATAAGTGCTCTTGTGTTGGTTGCTGTCTAGCTTTGTTGGCGAGCTTGCCACCCAAGTTTGCATCACTTTGTGTTAGAGGCATCCAAGTTTTGTAAGGTTAATTTAGTTGGGTAGCTGTTCTTTGTCTTTTAGCATTCCCCAGCATTAGATATGTCTGTGGTAGTATGGTTCTGGTTACATTAGCTTAGCATGCTACTATTCCGAGTTGTGTGCAATATTTGTGCAAACTTTGACTGCAGCGTGGGGAAAAAAAATGTCTGAGCATGCATATTTACTTCAAGACATACGTGGTGATCTGTCTCATGGTTAACAGGAAAACAATGACAATCCGACTGCAGAGTCTACATCCCTGCCAATGTTATTTATGAAAGATTGCGACGTAGGCTGTAACCTTATCGGTGTTATTCCTGAGATTTGTAGTTTTTCCAGATGACAAAAGGCATCTAACCTCAGTCCCATCTCAGTCTAGCATGCAAATAAATAAATTAATCTCATGCCAAAATGTTTGGTCAGTCTTTGTCAATCTCATGCCAAATAAGCTTGCAATTTTGCAAACCTGTCTCAGCCAGCATGTAATAAATTACACTGCTCAATGTATATTATGTGCAATATGTGCCTATATCATGTCAAATATACACATACTCCATATTCAAACGCGTAGCAAATAATGTATATGGCCTGAAAATGCAAACACTGTATTTCAGCAAAACTAAAACTTTGTTATTCTTTTTGTTATGTTAGTGTTCATCTCCGATGTCATAATAAATAAAACTATGCAGTCATATTTGTGTAAAATCCTGTAATATTACTCTACATTGTCAGTCAACATGGTTCTTTGGCTTTTGCCAGTTTTGTATCCTTCAGCTTGTAAACAAATACTCATGTACAGCTGTCCATGAGGGGAGCTCAAAGTGCAATTTGCAGTCTATTTACGACAGTGGCATAAAAGTGAATTACACACCACAACTGTAGGGGGAGCCCAGGAGCAAAAAATACTAATTCTCACATAATGGAGCTTTAAAGGCTCCTCTTTCAATCTTATAACCAGCCATCACTAATTATACATGACCTTTTTTTGCTGATCCATTAAACTGACCAAACAAAAATATTCTCTAGCCTTCAGAGGGCTTTAAAAAGAAGTCTTTACCCATTCTATTAGTACCTATTCATTTCTTGCAAACAGCTGTACCTTCCCCCTAGTCTTGATTCCAATTACAATTAGGCACGAAGATCCTAAGTGCTTATACCAGATATTCTTCATTTGTCCACATTCTTATGACATGCTTAATTAGACTGTGGTGTCCTGCTGACAGAAAGAAAGAGAGTTGACCTTCAGCCTGGCTCCCTGCAGCTCATAATGGCCTCTGTGCTTACGGATCCAGCACATAAACAGGATTGATTTTGTAATTAATGATCTATGCTCACTGTGGCAGGTCCAGAACACAGTACTGATTTCAGAGGTTAGTATGTGGCTTTGAAATCGCAGTGATCTAGAAGACAGTTTGATTTCTAAACTTAGAAGTCAGAACTCAGATAAAAATCACTCTTTTAGACAGCTCTGAGTGTCACGTAATACTATGGCAAGATAGGAGTTTGAATCAACAATTAATTAAACCAAGCTACTGATTTGAAGGGAGTATAATTTGTCAATAGATTAGACTTTACAGGAATTCAGAAACCACACAAACAGTTAGGTTATAGGGAGGTTTAATGGTTATAAATTTTCTTACGAGCCATATGAAGTCCACCAAAACTATACAAGCTCATTATAATTCTCATGAATTCTTTGTGAACTGCTTGGGGTTCCCCTAGGGTTTTCTGTGTGTGTTACTTTTTTTTAAAATTTCCCTACTGTTTTCTGAGTTGCATTTCCCCCTTGATATCCCAGTTTAGTATCTTATTCTGTAACTATTATGAATTATTCTGTAACTACAGTGAAACAAATAAGAAAGATTTGTAGTAATGAGAGTCAGGAATGTAAATCTGAATGTCAGGTCCTGGGAGTTTCAGGGGTTAACCTTGGAACCAGGCTGCCTTTTAACAGGATTTGTAAGAGCATCTATATTAAAATGGACAGAGAACACTGTGGTCAAAGATTTGAATCATCCAGATTGTTAGCTCATTCATACTTTATTTGGATAATGAGCAAGTAATGGTGAGGCTCATTTACTTGGGTTGCAGGTAATCGATGGAGGAGAGGACCGGGTGACATTAAGTTTTAATCACTCTGCTACATGGCTTTCCACTAACAGCACCCCATGGGGCATGTTTCTGACTTTTATGGTCAAAGTAGGCAGGTCAATTTTATATTCTGAAAAAGACACAAAGAGAGAGAGAGAGAGAGAGAGAGAGAGAGAGAGAGAGAGAGCAAATAGATTCAGGGAGAAATTGTACACCCTGTTTTAGTCTAAATTTTTCAAACCACTGTTCAGTTTGCGTCCACAAACAACAAAACACATCTAGAATAAGACCGTGTTTAGAATTGGTATTAACATTAGTCTTAGGTGATCCAATCACAAATGGATAGCCGAGAGGGATAGCTGCTTACCCATTCAAACAAGAGTCAAAATACCAGCCAATACCAAACTAAAACTTAAACCTCAAAGTGTTTATATTCAGCAATCAGATATTATTTCTTAATTACATTTTCAGGCACCTTAGCCTGTGGCATTCTGTTTGGCAACTATGTGGCATTCTAACTTTTGCTATGTTTCATGTGCATTTAACAATGACACTAATGAATAGAGAAGTAAATAAAAACAGAAATAAAATGAGCTGCATGCATAAATTTAGTCACTGCCTAGTATGAGGATTAAAAAAAAAATTAGTTGCTTACAAACACAGCTCTAATGAATGTGACAACAGTGCACAGAAACTCAAATATACTGACAAATGTTAAATATATAATAACAGTGTGCCCACAGGCCTACATTTTATTTTCCCAGAACACGTCCAACAGACATGTTTTAAGCTCAGTTGTCAAGTTCTTGTCTGGAGATTTATTTGTTGTGCATTTGCTGACTATTTGTGCACGTCTGCTTTAATATTCTGTCCAACAGTATTCTAATATTTACTTTACCAATGCCTTCAGATGACTGAAAATTTCCCCTCCAAACACTATACACTACTTTACAGCCGTTCATTGAAAAATGAGTTATAATATTCAAAATAACACCATAAATCAGGCAGATTTCTTAATTAAGTGTTAACAACATACCATTTAATATAATGTGGCTCAAACATGCCTCACCAAGGTACCAAAATGGTCTTGTATTATATATTGGCATGAAAAAAGAATTGCCTTAAGAATGAGTGGACCAATTTATTGACACAAATAGACTACATTCATTCAGGAATTTGGGTGTATGAGAGGAGACTGCACATTTAATTAATATAATATTTAATTAATTTAATATTTACAAAATGTGCAAGCCATGGACAAAAACAAAACAAAACAAAAAATCCCACCTGGTATGTATATCAGCAGCATGGCTGAACTGTTCAAAAGATTATGCAGTATTTTAATCAGGACACGGTGCCATTCACACTTGTAATGTGGTCACATGGGTCCCAGACCACCTCCACAAGTAGTCTGAGCACTGAGTTATCAGATCAAATAATAAATTTAACCCTGTTCACACCTGCATTTAGGACTGTCCACTTGTGATCCAAACACCCAGACAGATATCAATACCAAGTCTTAACATGGCCAAAATACCTACGAATAAACATATTTGTACATGAGGATACTCATAGAAATTGACAAGTGAATGAGTATAATTTTAGAAAAAATGAGAAAAGCGGAATGAGAAACGAGAACAGAAGAATATGTTTAATAAGAGATTCTCTTCTCCACATGCACAGTAGTTGTGCACATTTGCTTTTTCGCAGCATTCGTTTACTGGGCTCACTATACCGTGTCGAGGATTGTGCAAATTAGCTTAATAAAAAAGAGGTAACAGATATATTAAAGAATCTGGAAAAGACAGTAATACAAAAATGATGAAAAATCATATTTATGTACTATAAAAAATTTCATTTCATCACCCTTGCTTAAAAGTTCATTGAAAACTTTTGAAAAGCCTTTGTTAGTCTATATATTAAAATATCTTGTGTATTTCTGTTTTTTTTTCTCATTTTTAAAATCATATTTCTTTCCTTGAGGTCATGTCCTTTCATTCATATTTGAATCAAAGAACATGAATGCCATACATGCCAAAAGAAGTGCTCTTTACAGATGAAGGATTGACCTATATACTGTACTTATTAAGTAAGAAAATGATACATTGAACTGGAAATATATGGCTTGTGTATTATGCATATCTATGAAATCCAAAAGTCTGTTTGCCCTGTTTGACCATGCATTTGCACATATTTTTTGCAGGTAAGCCAGCACATGTAAACACGTAGTCACAGATCATCTACAGATGACAGCAGCAACGATGAGTCAAGAATATTCATGAGCCGCTTTCACAGTACATTACGTGCCTGTGTTCAGAAAGACAGGATTTTGGTGACAGCAGCTGTGAAAAACATAAAATTATGTTCTTTTTTTCATTAATAGCCAGCATAGGATAAACTGGTGACTTAAATGACAATTTTTAAGAATTGTGCCAGGATCCTTTTTCTCTGGTCTTCTCAATATAAATGCTGAGCTTTTTTTTTCTTTGCTAAAGAACGTCAAGGAAGCTGCATAAGAGTCTGAAGTTAAGTAACCTTAAACTCTATAACCATGATAAAAGCAAGGATAGACTGTATCCCAAGATATTCATGAATTAATCCCTTCATTTTCATTAATTACTTTATTCTGGATCTGGTGCCATACCAGGAACACTGGGCATGAGGTGGGAATACACACTGAATAGGACACCAGTTCATTACACCATTTCAAATAGGGTTATGCTGGATAATCAGTGATTTATGATTTATTCTCAGAGTCTTTTAGAGAATTGTAATGTCTAATGCTGTATCATGTTACTGGTTAATACTCAACTTATCATTCAGACTGTATTTAGAAGAGGTCTGTGAAACCCTATGACACTGACATTCACTGCCAGAAATTATAATATGCACTCATTTTTTAATTCTGCCTTTCATATTTTTTCTATTATTTTTCCTATATCAAAGAGGGTTGTAGAAACTTATGGAGTGAAACAAAATTAAATCTTTGTATTAAATCGGCTGCTATGCAAGCCGCTCAATCGATATCTGCTTCTCTCTATCTGTTCCAGCTGAGTGCACAGGCCAGTGGCAAACTATTAGGTTATTACAAAAGCAAATCAGTCACCAGAATTAATTTTCTTGAAAATATGACTCTTGCGATGAAGAATTAATGGCTATAAAGAAGAGAGATGTGATGCTGAATTTTCATTAGTCTACTTTATAGCTGCTTTTTAGCATGTTCCAAGAGATGCTCCTTTTTTTTTTCAAAATGCCATTCATCTCAGCAGACACATTTAACAGAACCAGTCATTTTTTTAAAATGAGTCTATTTTTTGACTTCGAGCAAACTAAACAAAGACCACTAGTGCCTCTTTTATTAATTTTTATTATTTTATTCTGCATCGGAACAAATAGTCCTTTTAAGGCTTTATTTTAATTTTCAGGCTGGAAAAAAGACATTCTTTACTTACTAAATAAATCTTTTTCTTATGAAGATAAACATTTCTTTAGCCATTGTTCAAAAATGTCCAGTGCTACATCAACATTTAGTCTGCTTAAAGGCAGACACAATAACATCCTTGATGCAAGTGTGTAGAAATTTGTTAAGAAAATAATTTTTGGTTTGTCAAATGGAAAGCCTTTATTTAGTTCATGAAATAACCCAGAAATGTATTTATGCAGCAGAATTTACAAAATTATTTTGGGCTTACAAGCAGGCAGCCTAACCACCATAGCCAGAATTGCTATAACTGAAACAAAACGAATCTCATTTGTAGCCTGAACTGACATTCTGACCCGTTCAGACACTTGAGGTATGAAACTTACAAGTCAATCAGTTTCAAGGCTTTCTAAGGTTCTTCTCATGAGAATTTAGCTCTTGTAATCTAGAATAGGATCTTTTTGCTCCAGTACTTTGGCAAGATAGTGAAATATTGGAGAGCATGCTAAGGACAAAACGAGTCATATTTCACCTCAGGACAACTGAATTTGCACATTGATCATATTTACGTTCCAGCAGCTGTTGTTTTGGCTAGGGGATATTCAGAGACTTGATTGAGCATTGCGGTTATATGCGACAGTGTAATATAATATTATGATGAAGGCACACTTTCAATTTCCATGTGTAGTGTTATCAAAGTGAAAATATCATAGACGTTGTATTTTTTTCCATTTGCTTGTTGAATTTTCTGTAGACTCAGATTACCTTGAAGTAGTATGCTTACTTGGTATCTCATACTGCTTCTGAAAATACCCAGCGGGCATCCCAAAGTACAAAGAAAAGCAACTCATTCTCTCTTACAAGGTTACAAACCCAATTTCCTCTCTCTCTTCTTCAGTGTTTCTCTCTCTTAATCACATGCCCTTAGAATATCTTTTATTAATCTGAATCATTTTCATTAATCAAAATAAACAGCAATGGCAAGATTAACAGTGCCAGAAATCTAATTGATTTAGCATAAGTTTGGCAAAATGGCAATATGGCAGTGAGAATGTGGTTAAGTTAAGGGAGGAGTAGTCACAGAGAATGAGCATATAATAAGTGAGTGGTTACACCTGTGTGCATAGCCACAGGAAATACGGGTGCTGGGGGTACTGCAGCATCCCTTGTTGGTGCTGCTGCACCCAAAACTGTATTTACACAAAATAAGCCATTAATGTCAACAACAATTCACTATAATATCTGTCTTCAGAGCCACAGAGATGCAGATTTACACCCAGCAATTTTACACTAGCAGTTTCACAACAGCAGTTTCAGGCCAGTGGCATTCAGTGCATGCATTGACAGCTTTTTGGTTTATCTAACCCGCAGAGAAAATCCACATTTGGAATTCTGTGATGCAGGGGGTAAGACAATGGGTCTCATGCAAAAACCACTCATACGAACAGATTTGTTATTAAGTGGTTTGTACAAGTGATTTAGGAGAACTTGTCATATTCATCTTCTCGTATTTTGAATTTTCTCTTAGGCACGAACACAATTTACAAGTGGTCCAGACCTTTTGTAGGAGTCATGTGCAGTTAGTCTTCTGTTATCCAAACCTATGTTTTCTCACTAATGGATTGTATATTTCATTACTTTGAAGCAATTTTGAGTTTGAAAATCTTATATATATCATAAGATATTGACATTATCCTGTTTGACTCTACAATTCAAATTATAATATAATTCTAAATGTATTCATATAGCCTAATAATAACATGATTAATTTAAATTGGCTATTAACACTATTGTATAACAGTACAATAACATATTAACATCTCAAACTGCAAATTCATGCAATAATTTAAGGTTAATTGGATCTTCAAAAGCAGGACTTCAGTCTCTGAACTCGTGAAGTTCTTCTTTTTAGTCTTTGACGCCATTTTCATGAATGAATACTTCCTGACATGGGGCAGAATGCGTAGCCTTATATGGTATTATTGGGGCATTAATTATGCTAATTTGCAATTCTAATGAATACTGAACTATGCACAGGGGGAATTCATCATTTTTAAGCAGGGTCAATTACATGGTTATCTGAAGTTAAGAGCATTTGCTGAATCGTATGTGGCACACTAGGATGAGCCCATCATATGAAAAAAGAGTAAGAGGAATTTAAGATAAGAATACAAAAATGTTCTTACATGAGGGCAATGTTTTTTTTAATGCTACCACCATGCAGCATGCATTTGACTTCGGAGATTGGGCTTTGGCTATGTATTATGGTCATGTATTTGGAGTCTGGTCTGTATACCTTGTCGATATTCATTTTTTATATCTACGTTGGTGGTGCATTGGTTAGCACTGTCGCTTCACAGCAAGAAGGTTCTGGATTCAAACCTCACGGCCGACGGGGGCCTTTCTGTGTGGAGTTTGTGTGTTGTCTGTGTGGGATTCATCCTACTTCAAAGACATGCAGATTAGGTTGAACTTGTGCATCGCTCTGGATAAGAGCATCTGCTAAATGCAAGTTAGAAAGTTCCATGTTTAATTTTTTTTCCAGGCCCTCTCTGTACTGTGCATGGGAAAGTGCATATTCGTTTATACATATTTTATGAAAAACTCTTTACAGACAGGGGCCGAAAAGATTAAATGTGCAACTTCCAGTTTATACAAAAACAAAAACAAATTTGGGCTGTGATTTATTTGCTCATTGCCAACCTACAAATATCCAAATGGTATAGAGCTGCTGCAAAACATTTTACTGACACTGTTTACTGTTGCCATGGTGTTCAACACTATGGACAGCGTACAAGCACTCTGCATAGTCAAGCCACGCTGGTATATTTTATCAATATTAGTTAGGCATCCTATATGTGTGTCATAATGTCATTTCTGTCAGGCCCAATTCTGTCCAATTAAGTCCCCAATTAAGTGCTGGTCAAACACCAGAAAAAACATTGCCAGCATCCATGCTTGATGACCCCCCAGCAAGGTTGGCTGCTAATTTGCATTCACACAACAGCTCCAAGACACTCGTTGGAGGTAGTTCCTGACTGAGGAGAGTGCTGCTAGAAAAGTCATGGACCTGTTGGTGCTGGAGCAGTTTGTTGTCCAACTTCGAGAAGGGACAGCAGACAAAAAATCACAGAAATTGAAAGTCACAAGACAAGACCTTGAAAGTAAATGATGGACTGTTAGTCCACCTGAACACTACTCTCTCCGACCCCCATTTTTTATTATAAAGATATGCTGTATGACACAGGACACACAAACTAAAGAAGAAACTACTTATTTGCTGGTACAGAAGAGTCACAGAAAAATGCTCTAAATATTCCCATAGCAGGACACTTAGGTCAGGGCAAAACATCAAACCATTTAATTACCCATCTCTATTCGCTGGGCACCACAAGTGGTGTGCATCATTCTGTGAATATTATTTGGCTAACTCTCAAGCCACCACAAAAATGTTATTGCACCCACTTCCATTCATCAAGGTCCCCTTAGAAAGAATTGGCCTGGACCTCATCGGGCCATTAGAATGGAGCGCACATGGGCAATGCTTTGTGTTACTTCGTGGCTTGTGCAAAGTGATACTCAGAAGCAGTGCTGCTCTGCAACATCTCTGCATGCAGTGTTGTTGAGGCATTCTCCTGAGTGATCTCCTGAGTTGGAATCCTGATGAATTTCTGAGTGACTAGGGTGCTTCCTTTATGTCATATACACACACACACACACACACACACACACACACTCCATGAACACTATGAATTACAGACTCAGGAATGTCGATCTCACTCAATTGTGTAAGTTTTCACAGGGAGATTATTTTACTACCAAGCTCACAATTACTGGTCATGTTGAAAGGGCAGTTTGTGGTCACACAGCTAGTCTGAGGAAGTTGAATATGAAGTAAGGCAAACAGATAGGGAATACACACTGCAAATATACCACCTCAATCTTCTGGAACCTGAAAAGTGCAGCTGTAGAGACCACTGGTTCTCATCCAAGAAAACATTGGTTGCTCAATTGCAAGCAAAGTTTTCTGATGTGTTTTCTCCCCTGCCTGGTCACACTTTCATAAAATACCACATCAAGACTCAACAATGCTGGATGAGGCTGTCCAACTGGATCACCTGACAGCATATCCTGGGGAAGGTGGCCCTTCCTTTTCTCTCTCACTTTTTTTCATCTGTTCCATGTCCTTGTCCTTTTTTCCCCACAGAAATCCAGGGCGGCATCACTTCTGAGACCAGTCCCATTGGCCTGGTTCCCTCCCTGTCCCTCTCCTTTTCCCCTTTCCAGCCCTCTCTCTGGGATGTACCACATACCTATGCGTATCCAAGGGGAAGATACCATGTTTTGGAGGATTTGGGTTATAATCAGACCTCCATCTATCTAGTTGATGTGTCCTGCCTTAGTGTAGTGAGGTGCTGGACCAGGGAAATGCTCAACATGGTGGAAATCAAATAGTCCCACAGCGAGTGGTCAAGGCCTGTGGTCCTTGTGGGCAAGGCAGACAGGGCAGATCACGTGACACCAATGTGCTGCAAGCAAACCATTAAGAAACCAACGCCAACTGAAATGTAATGGGTGGGGTTTTTTTTAAATTAAAATTTTTAACAGTGATTTAATTTTGCTAATTGATACAACGGTATATTAGGGCCATTGTAGGTTAAAAAAAATTAAGAATCTGGGGGTTAATATTCCTCATAACTCAGAAAAAACTCAGAATTTCTGAGATTACTGTCATTGATTTACAAGAAAAAACTTGGATATTCTCAGAGATTATAAAGATACAAATGTGTGAGAAAAAAACTCAGAAATTCTCCGAGATTAAAGTCAGAGAAAAAAAGAAGAACAAAAAAAACTCGGAAATATACTGTTGTTGGTTTTTTTTGTCAAGGAGCCACATCGCTTCAATTTGCAAGGCTGGATCAACATCATCACACCACAGATGCACAGATCTTAACTGGATATATGCTATAAATATTAATTACAGTAACTACCTGTCAACTCTGCTGCAAGTAAGTTATTTCTATGGTATTTTTTTATAATTAGTTAATATTTTAGTGTAGCTATTATATTTGTTACAGTACAGTTAAAGACAGCATTTTCAGTGATAACCTTTATTATTAAGATGCTAAAGATGCTGTTTATTTAATAAAAAGAGGCATGCCTTCTAAATTCTATCCTTTGGTTCCCTCGGGAGTGTCTATCAAAGTTATTAAGCAAGTGACAACTTGCTTATATATATATATAAGAAGAAGAACCAAGGCCGAAGCCTTTATCTTTGTCACATGTACTCTCGCACAGTGAAATTCCTCCTCTGCATTTAACCCATCT
>JAOTRR010000018.1:10719210-10738363 GCA_028570945.1 Gogo arcuatus | reverse complement strand
ATTATTATTATTATTATTATTATTATTATTATTATTATTATTATTATTAGGTACTACTATTATGAGAACAAGAATCTTTTTGAAAAGTTTACTAGAGCAGTCAAAGTACAATGTCAGAAAGCCTTAACTCAGCAAAACCTCTGCTCCAAATACATCTAGTAATAGGAGGGGATTTATCAGGAACCAACTCATGAGCCACACAGATGACATGATATATGTTATCCATGATGGATGGCTCAGGTGTGTATATTCAGGTCTGTTGGTGGAGACAGTCCCATAGTTTTTCACTGAGATTTGCAGTTTGTCATTGTCATATACTGTAAATGTCTCAGAGTTTGTTTGGTGGAACTTGTATCCAGCACTTTCTCTGTTATTTTTTCTTCACTGCTAGACACACAGTTCAGCTTAGATTCATCATTTTTTTTGCACACGTAATGGTGCAAGGTACATGGTTACATATGTATTCATGTGAACAGGATAAGAAGTGCTGTTTGACTAGCTCAAGTCCAGATCAAAATTCAACATATACTACTTATTACTCAGCTATAGTATAAAATAACTTTTATTGCATTTTTATGCTATATACTAGGTTTAAGTGTAGACTAAATAAAATTTAAAGAAGTACAAGACGGTGTGGGGGTGTTAGCAGGTAAGTGTGTGAATGTATAACCCAACTGATGGCCAAGAGTTAAAACTATTGTTTAGTCTGAAAATGAGCTACAGTAGGACTGATTTGATAGGTCCATTTAAGGTATAAAACACTGCAACTCTGAAACTTTATGAATGGAAGTTTGGTCATAATACTAACCTTTAAGGAGCAGAAAGAAGGTTGTCATTTTCTTTACAAAAAATTCATTTTGTCTCCTACGATGTATCACTCTAAAAATTGGAATCAATTGGCATCATTAGTTGAAAACAACAACAACAAAAATAAACAAACATCAGAAATAGTTTCCCCATTTGAATGCCAGAAAGCTGGCATTCACTTTTCATACTCTAATATTTCTTATCCCTCCCTTCTTTTGCAGACAACACAGCAGGCATTAGGACCCAGCGATCTGGTTTCAACCGACAGGAGCAGAACTTGTACCTGTTGCCCATCCTGGTTGTGGACAGTGGGCCTCCAGCTCTTAGCACCACTGGCACACTTACCATCCATGTGTGTGGCTGCGATGCCCATGGAGTCATCCAGTCCTGCAACGCCACAGCCTTCAGCATGGGCACAGCCCTCAGCCCAGGAGCTCTCATCGCCCTGCTCGTCTGCATGCTCATCATCATTGGTAAAACCATATTCTCACTCATTTCATGCAAAAGCAAACAAGTATGGACTCTTATGCATTAGGTTTGTTTATATCTTCTAATTATTTCCTTTTAGATTTTTTTGAACAACAAAAAACATTTTTGATGTTTCTAAGCTGAAAATATACCATGAATATCATGTGTTACCATACAATAATAGAAAACTCATAATTCATATTTTAGTAAAGTTGGGTCTCAGGTGTGAACCTTCATTGCCTATTTATAATATATGTATATATGCCTATATACAATATCCAGATAGCAGAATCTCAAAAGCTGATTCAGGGTTTAGAATAATAAATACTGCATTTTTGTAGTTAACATGCACTCTCCTTAGAATATGGCAGGTTATTTTTGGCATATTTCAAGTGGGGCATTAAAATCTAAGCTTCATTGTATAACGCTTCTTATTATATGTGTATAGAGACATTAATGAAGAAAAATAAAATTTGGACGGAAGTAGCAGAAATTGTTGGTGGTGATTGTACAGTTAACTTGCTTTGCTAATCTGCTGAGGAAGTTAGTATGAAGCCTAGCATGTAAGTCAAAAAATGTAAATTAAGCTTAAATATAGTTTAAACAAAAGTGATGTGTATAAATCATGTAGTGGGGCTGTAGGCTATTCATTTTGGTTGCTACCATTTCTGGAGAATGCATGGCCACAAGCAACAATAGAAGTGGCCGCTACACACTCACAAGCTACAAGCGACACAAGCAAATTGTGAACTAGCGTAAACGCAGGGTGAATATGCAGTTGAGAAATCTTCAGCAATTACACTATATGGCCAAAAGTATATGGACACCCATCCATCAAACCCATATGTGCTTGTTGAACACACCGTTTGAAAACCATGGAATATATTAATATGGAGTTGGTCCACCTTTGCTGTTATAACAGCCTCCAGTCTTCTGGGAAGGCTTTCCAGTAGACTTTGGAGTGTAGCTGTGGGGATTTGCTCATTCAGCCATAAGAGCATTAGTGAGGTCAGGCACTGATGTCCGGTAAGGAGACCTGGCATGCAGTCAGTGTTCCAATTCATCCAAAGGTGTTCAGTGGGGTTGAGGTCAGGAGACTTTGCAGGCCATTTGAGTTCTTCCACTCCAGTCTTGGCAAACTATGTCTTTGCAGCTTCATTTTGTGCACAGGGGCATTGTCATGCTGAAACAGATTTGGGGCCCTTAGTTCCAGTAAAGGGGAATCATGATGCTACAGCATACAAAGACATTTTAGACAATTTTTTGTTTCCAACATTGTGGCAACAGTTTGGAGAAGGCTCACATATGGTCAGGTGTCTATATACTTTTAGCCATATAGTGAATATAATGCAATATTGTCAACATGGACCATAATTCATCCATCTGTTGTCTATACCGCTTATCCTGCAGAGGGTCACAGGTGAGCTGGAGCCAATCCCAGCTGCCTTCAGGTGAGAGGCGGGGTACAGCCTGGACAGGCCGCCAATCTATTGTGGGGCTAACACAGAGAGACAAACAGCCATTCACACTCACATTCACACCTATGAGCAATTTAGGGTAGCCAGTTGACCTAATCTGCATGTCTTTGGACTGTGGGAGGAAACCGGAGCACCTGGAGGAAACCTACCCAGGCACGGGGAGAACATGCAAAATCCACACAGAAAAGCCCCGGTTGACTGACAGGTTTGAACCCAGAGCCTTCTTGCTGTGAGGCAACAGTGTTAACCACTGCACCATCATAATCTCAAAGGAATGTTTCCTAACCTTATGAAATATATATGACACAAAGAATTGAGTCTGTTCTGAAAGCAAAGTAGGAAGTCCTATCTAGTATTAGTATGGTATTCCTAATAAAGTGGCCAGTGTAAGGATCTTACTCTAAGCAATTTCAGATATGCATTTTGTATATGTGTTTCAAGAGATCCTCCCACTGGTATCTCTAATGATAAATGTTTCTGCCTATAAAAAGCAAGAGGGCAGACACAGACACGGACACAAAAACTGCAGTGTGTGCTTCCCACTTCATTGATTTCTCTGCTGTTGCCATGCCTCTAATGGCCCATCATCATGAATTTAAACTTTGATTTGTGTATGAGTTTACAAAAGCTGGGGCCTCAGAAAAACAGGAAAAAAAAGAATCAGGACAAAACAAAAGTAGCATGAAAACCAATCAATATTTCATTCTTCTTTTTCACTCTGCTTGACTGCTTTTGGATGTCCTGTTTCATGTGAAGAGAAGAAAGCTTTTGTACAGATGGAGAATATGCACAAAATAGAGCCCAGTAAATGACATCCAACCACTTTGTCAGGGACTGATGTGAGGGTCAGTTTGAAAGGATGCAGCCCACAATCAGGAAAAGAGAAGCATCACCACCTCTGTCAGCACAAGCTTTTCAGGCAATCACGGATTGATACACTCCCAGCTTAGAAAAGCATTTCACGTTTACATTTCTGCAAGCTTAATTAGCTTATTCTGTTTCTCTTTCCCTCTTTTTTCTCTCTCTTGGCTCTATTATTCCTAATCACATTAAGTATGTTTGGTGTTCAATGAGAGCAGATTGTGCCATCTAAGACTTTTTCTTGCTTAATCAACAGTATATATAGTTGTCACTAATTTCCCGTCATTATTCTGCTAGTCATTCTGCAGGCCTACTTTTCCACCCAAGAAAAGATGTTTGCACCTCAAACATAGAGCACAGCTGGCCTTTTAAAAAGTATAAGATGACTTAAATGGTGCTGGAATTTGATACTTAGAAGGTGATATATGTTGTATTCTGAAAGTAATATCTGAGTTTTTGTTCACACTGTACACATACAAAATGTCCTAAAGTGAATTTACAATTAAATTATACTTGGATATGAACATCCCCAGCAGATTAATTTTCTCTATAGTTTCTCCACACTATTTTTGTCTCACTATAACTTATAAGCATTCAGAGCATTGCCAATGCAGCAGCAATTTCAGGAGAAGAAGAAAAGTGAGAACAATCAGAAAAGAACCATGTAAATGCACACTATTGCAAGAATTGTGCAAGTGCATTTAGCTGTCATACATCAGTGCTAATCTAGCAGCAACTTTTTTCCCCCACAACCCATCCCAGTGACCAAATCTAGACCAATCACTCGAGTCCTGTCAGTAGTCACAATGAGTAGGAATGAAAACAAGTTCATGCCTAATTAGCTACCAAACAAACAGACCCTTCTTGAGTGGACTAGGAGGGCGAGGTGATGGATCCATTTGGGTGTATTGTGGCATCTGCACACATCTACCCCAATTACAGCCTATCTGCCATGATGGGAGTCATAGTGTGCCCGTCATCCTTGGGGAAATAGCTGTCCTGTCAGGAGTGCTTTTTGGAACATCTGCATGCCAATAAGCACCAGGCATTTCATTGGACGCCAAACGTATTTTCATGTGATTAGAGAGAGAGAGAAAGAAACACAATAAGATGCAAAAACATGACAAATGAATCTTGAATACAGGCAAATTCAACTAATAATTGTCTTTATTAGTAAGATTATTAAAACTATTTCTAGATATTTGTACTCATTTCAAGCTTGACATTATCTTATTCTACTGGCAGATAATTTTGCTTATTTCAAACATTTATTTCTAGAAAGAATGGTCTTATATTTGTTATGTAATAATTTTATAATGAGAAATATGAGATAACTTTTCCTTTATCTGCTATGTCTGCACTTGCTAAGATATCATTTTTTTTGTAGTGCATAAAAAATGCAAAGATATTAACATGACTCATGTGCCTCTAAGCTGGGAATATATAGACTTGTGAATGGCCAAAAAGCTTGCTCTTTCTAGAGTTGGTGACAGAAGTGCTGATGCTTCTCTTTTACTCATTGTGGGCTGCATCCATTCAAATTGGCCCTCACGTCATATCCTGGCAAAGTGGCTGGATGTCATTCCAAGCTCTATTTAGGACTTTCAAAACATCTACATGTAAGGAAGTGCCACAGGATTTGTATGATAACCAGCAGCTAAAGTGGAAGGGCAAGGGCTGGTTTTGACTTGACTGGATGTGGGTTGTAATCATGTAATCATACTTACTTGGAAATCTCTGAGCCAAGTAAATGGATCTTTTGATTGATGTAGAACATAAGCTTTAATGGCTTTTATAGGCCTTTATGATGTGCTGCAAAACTCTTGTATCTCCTGAGAGAAGAAACGAATCTTCTAAGCATACATACACCTTCTGTAGTACTGATGTAATTGCTTTACAGATGCAGTTCTTTTGTTGATTACATTGTTCCTTTAAACTGTTTTCTGGCACTGTAAGAGTGTTATCCTCTGTTGTATTGCCTTTATAAAAGACTCCAACAGTCTCCAATTTCTCTTTCCTAGCTTAAAGCACACGGTTAATTTTACTAAAAAAAAATTCCTGGATAGTTGATTATGTATCCCAAATCCAGGTGCAGATATCTTCATTAGGCATTTCCCTTCAGTTACTGAGATCCTCAGTGTGAATTCTGACTGATTTAGTATGCATACTGCTGTGCTGAGGCAGCCAATGTAACCCAAGTCTATTTACCCAGCCCCTGTCTATTAAGGGCATCTGATTATGATGGAATTGGAAAGTACAACAAAAGAGCAGCACGGTCCAAGAGTCACATCCCCTGGGATTAAGGGCAGGCATTGAATTAGCAGGTATGTGAGAGAGGGGAGGCTGATCAAAGAATTGTAGTGGAGAAAATCAGCAGTTTTAGGCAAGCCCTAGCTCTCTCCAGGCAATTGCTACCAATTTCCTTCTCTGCAATGTATCGAGTAATTTATAAGCAACTAAAACCAATTAAATGCCCCCATGCAAGTCATTTGCACATATTACTGTGGCTATTATTGAGCTTTTCCTCTCATAAAACATGGTACAAAGAAAGCTTTTAGCTTCTATTCCACAATTCAGGCATCTCCACCAAGTAAGATTCATTTGTATATTCCTGTTCTTCACTAATGTATAAAACTTTATTCTGGATTTTGGCCATTACTGCTGTATCTACTACAGAAGGAGGCTGGTGTTGCTTTCATATGCATTCAGTTGGGGTGGCCAGATTGTGGGAGTTTTCACTCAGCTGGCCCTGGCTGTTAATCTGAGTATTATATGATCTGCCCATATCGCTTGTAATATCAACAACATAGCTAGCAGCATCTCCCAGCACTCTAATAGTGTAATACACTCCCACCAGCAGCCCCATCTATAAAACAACACATAGCTGATATATGCTGCCCTGTCAGCTGCTGTATATCTAAAGATACTTTATCTGGCATCTACTGTTGGATGTGTGTCAAGCCAGATAAGACAAAGGACAAAAAACACAATAGAAACTTCTGTGGGACTGCATGAGCCTAATGTAAAACACAGTTGTTGTTGTTGTTGGGTTTTTCTTTTTTTTTTTTTTGTAGTAGCTACCTTGATTATTGTATCTTGCTTATCACCTTCCTTTTTGTTGGATTGGTTTATACAAGATATTTACCTGTTTAATTTGAATGTAATAACATGGTGGTACCCTTTTCCTTTACATATTGGGTCAATCATGATACGTGGGGTTTCTATGGGTTGTTACAGGGTTTTTTTGCTGTCCTGTCTCTAAGCACAACAAGGAAAAAAGAAGGATGAACAATGGTCTAGGAATTTTAGTTGTTACATAACAGAATACAGAAGTGACTTGGACATTAGGAACAGACATTATTCAACTCTAGAAGTACTTAACAGGTCTGAAATAGTTAGATTTGCCCAAAGTGGAATTGTCTTTGAAGGTTAGGTTATATAAAATTCATATCTTAAGAAGTATTCAGAAAATGAAGCTTTAATGGAAATAATAAGGTTTAATTAAAATAAAATTGATGAATGCATTAAAAAATGGATAGCAAAATTTTTAAAACGTACATTATATTCATCAAAATGCATGGTTTTCTGTTCTTTCAGAAAAGTTTAATTATATTTTAGCACTTCCCTTCTATCTTCTTACCTAATGGCTATACTTCTTCAGAGAGCTTTTAAACAGAGAATCTGTACCACACGGCTAGATGAAAGCCATAGACAGTTCTCTCAGTAACATCATCCACAGGACAATCACAGTCTTATCACATTTGTACTCATGGCTTATTAATGACCTTTGATCTGACTTGTGCCTCCAGAGAACAGACCAGTAATAAAACATTAACCTTATTCCTTAAAGAATATGACCTTTGGGAGCAAAATATGTCACTATGTAGTGTTCTGACACATTCTTTCATTTTATCAGTGACACCAACGTCAGTCGCTCTCTTTATGAGATATTCCTTATCACCAATTCACCTGTATAAAAATTTTAGCCTAGTGAATTAAATAGAAAGATTTTTGTTACATTCTCTGGGGTTCCAATTGTTCATGTAATGTGCGTCTCAGAGAGTTTCAGTTTAAGTAATCACATTCAGATCGAGAGAAAAGGGGAGTTTTCTAATCACTAATTAAGATAATTCATGCTGGATGAAGGGCTCATTGATTTATTCAGATGAATATGGCTTTTGTTTTTTTTCATTCTCATTAGTGGATTAAATGATCCATCTCAGTTGTTCTTCTTTTCAATTCTGACTTTCACATTTATTCCAAATATATCTATATTCCACCTTAGGTCAATGTTTTGAAAAGTTTTCATAATTATTACAGTGTAGTGAGAGACAGTTTTTTGAAACATTACTTAGGAATGTTCTGATCATCCTCAAGGCTTAAGAGCAGGATAAACCCACTTACAGTATGTTGTATTGTAGCATAGTTTTGTCTGAAGATTTTTGCTATCATAGCATGACAGTTTTACAGATAAATATGTTGCTTGCAAAGGAGTTAAACCTCTAATGAAGGAAGGAGTTAGTCTCTAATGAAAAGTAATGTTCCAGTTTTTCTACATTATATCTCAGCTTCACTAATTCAAGGGAGTTTTATTTCACCTTATACGGTCACCTCTTTTCCGTTTAAGCTACTCCTATGACAGCACTTCCTGGTGGAAATCTTTTGTAATACCACAAAAAGGACAAGCCTCTCATTAAAATTAACACAGTGTAGTAATAAATTCCTCAGAGGAAGTTGCAGTTGCTCTCCCTTGAAAAAGAGAGACCTTTTCAGAAAGTAATATGACAAGGAAAAAATTGCTAAACACTGAAAATATTCATTTAGGGCACAATTCTCCCATGCATGTAAGTCAACAAAGCATGAAACTATGCTGTTTTCAGTCTACGCAGATTCAACCCTTGACTTAAGTCTATGACATACACGCCATGAAGGCAGTTACGCACTTCAGTCGGAACAAACCCAAAATCTGGGCGTGGCTTATGTAAATGCCATTTACGTGCATTCTGCCTTTGACTTACACGCTTTTCATCTACATGCTCCTGAGGGCTGTAGTAAGTCAAGCATCACCGCACGGTGAAACACCATATTGTCTTTTAAGTTGGTGGTAGGCCTAGACTTTTAACATTATTATACATGTATAAATAAAGTTCAAAAATTCCTAAAGTTGTGTGTCATATGTTTTAAACTACAATAACATTCCTTGTAACCCTATATTACATTAGACAAAAAAAAGGTTTTACACCACATGGTGTTGTGAACACGTCTGGTAAATAATTACAGTAGTTCAATTAGAATAAAGCAGAAATATCAATGAAGATGAGTATAAATAGTACCCACTTTCTGGTATGCCTTAACAATCCTAAAGCAAAATGTCTGCTCTGCATTTGCTTGTGCTCCTGACCCATCTGGGTGTGTATTACAGTGTGTATTACCCACACTTCTGGGTGTGTATTCCGACCCATCTGGATATAGCCGGCTGGGGCTCACTGAGCGATTTTGATCATCCAGTAATTTCATCTTGAACGTGAAGCCATTGTCCACCTACAGACTCATGGACAAACAGCTTTCCAGCCACAGTAATAACCCACATATGAAATATGTTTCTCTTTTGCACATATCTTAATGAAAAGTAAGGTCAGGTAAAGAATAACACATGACAGGATATGCTGCTATTAGAAAATAATCAACTGTGGGGTGGTGTGATATGGCCTCACACTAAGTGTGTTTGCTGTTACTACCCCAAAGAGGATTATTTTCCAATAAGAGCATGTCATGAAGTGTTTTATTCTTGTTGTATCACAGCAATTTGTCAAATATTACATTTTTCTGTTTATTAAAGACTGATAGGCTGTATCAAACAAACACAACAGCTACATTTGCAACCTAATTTATTTATGAAAAAGTTTTATCAAAGATTATAATGGAAACTGATGGAAAATTATGAAAATTAATAACTTTCATCATAAGCTTCATCCTTATCAGTCTCTGTAGTCTCATCACAAGAGGTAAAATGTCAGTAACGGCATTTGATGACCCAGAGCCTCATCACTGTCTCTTAAGACTGATCTCTGTACTCGTTTACAATGGTATTGAAAAAATTGCTGATTAATTCAGTTTTGTTCTGCTGGCTAAATTTCCCATTTTTATTAGCATTTAAATGGTACAACTTTGTCCGCTGCCATCTCTACAGTGTAAGTGATAGCACGTGTGCATCTTGAATAATTTTACAGCTGGTATTTTGACAGTTGAATAACAAAATGAATCTATTACGCTTATGTCCATTTTGTTATGGTGCCTAACAGACAATCTGATTAAAGCATAATATGCACTGCATGATTTTTGGCTGTTTGCTAGAGTATTTTTCAAGACCGCCACACAAATACGTACAATATATGGTTTTTCTAAAGTTGCAAAAATGCAGTAGATGATGTACTGGAAACTATGTAGTCAGTGATGCAAATTCCATACAGATTCATTATCATCAAGGAGAACATTAAGTTTTCTGCCTGCTGACTGTTTGTCCTGTTTCATATAGAAAATGTAGAAGTAAACACGTTTTATCCACAAATTTTGTTACTTAGATAGTTTAGAGACGTGGAACAATACATAAACAGACATCCATTTGGGTCAAAACTTTTGTTCAACTCATCAATAAAGGTTGAGATAACTTTTAATTTAAAAAAAACGTTCCATACAATCATTTCACAAAAAAGCGAGACTTTTCAACCAGAGAAGTTGATTTATGAAAGGGTCAGTCCATGGGTGATAGGAGCACAGAGCGCACTAGCTACTCATACAGAGTGTTTTATTCACAATGACTCCAGAATACTGACCTTCACTTCTCAAACTGCTCGCTCATTTCAGGATCCATGTGTTAATCTCCTCACTGTGCTCTTCCCTGTGCTTGTTCCTGACTGGATTTGAACATTTTGGGGCAAATTGCACATGAACAATTGCACAGAATTGACATTTGCTTTTGTGTTTGTGTTTTGTTTGTTTGTTTGTTTACCAAATAGTTAGGTTGATGTTAATGACATATTGTTTCTTGTTGAAGCTTTTCCTTACTTAATCATGAACTGAGATATAGAAACTCATTTGAAACTTGTTCATTTCCTCTGATGTCTTGAAGGGGATAAAAAAAACATCATAAGGCACTTGTACTAAACATTTATCTTTAATTAATAGGCAGACTCCTGCGCAGATGCCACTTTTAAACCTCAATTGATTTCACACTTGATCTAAGTTAATTTTCTAAAATTCTCAAAAAAGTGTCACTTTTGGCAAACATCTATCTAATAGGTATCTCAAAGGAGTGGATGATATGTTTCTTTTAGTTATAGCCGGTTTTGATCGATTTTAAGTGGTGGCCATAATTTTTATTTTTAAGAACAGATGGAAGACATGATTTACCTTTGAACCTTGTTTGCATACTTTATCACGGGATGTGAGAACGTACTTATGTGAGAACGTACTTATGTGAGAACGTACTTGGCAATAAACTTGATTCTGATTCTGTATTATGATAATGCACTCACAGCAGGAAGAACTATAGCCTTTGAAGAACTGTTAAACAATAAGAATTGTTTTATGTTTAAAGCAATTAATAAATCATCTTAAAATGTCATGAAGCACCTTTAAACTAAGAATCTGGTTTATTTTATTGAAAGTAAATCCCTTGTTGAATCCATTTTTATTTAGCATTTTAATTACTTTTAATAAAAGAATATTATATGTTTGATAGGCCATCATTTTGCCAAAATCAAATGTGTAAGAGACATTCGCCAGGGTACATGAAATTCTACATGCCATGCTGTGAGTTTAAATTCAGCTCTTGTATACACTCTTTCTATCTGCTGAGTAATACTGTCATGTCATCTTTTTCCCATTTGTCCCTTCTCTCACTTCTTCTCAATAGTCATTGTGCTGCTGATCGTGACCTTGAAGCAGCACAGGAAGGGTCAGCGCATGTGTGAGGAAGAGGAAGACATGCGTGACAACGTCATTAAGTATAACGATGAGGGCGGTGGTGAGCAGGACACACAAGCCTATGACATGAGCGCACTTCGCAATCTCTATGACTTCCCCGAAGTGAAGAGTTCTGAGTCACTTCCCAAACGCATCCAAAACCAGGTGAACTCTGACAGAGAGGTAGCCGATTTCTCCCTGTTTAAAGGCTACATCCGGAAGAAGGTGGAGCAGGCAGATGCAGACCCATCAGTGCCTCCCTACGACTCATTTCAGACGTACGCACTGGAGGGCAGTGGCTCACCAGCACTCTCACTAAGCTCCATCCACACTCTGTCCACCAGCTCAGAGCAGGACTTCTCCTACCTTAGGGACTGGGGACCTCGCTTCAGGCAGCTAGCAGGATACTATGCCCCGGCACAGCCTGATGAAGAGGGGTCCTAGCACTGCCTGCCATCCTGTGTCTACTGTGCCAAGCTAACAACACACTGCTCAGTCCTGGAGCTGCCCACACTCATTTAACAACCACTGTCCTCCATCAGTGGATGATCACGGGATCCCACTCTTTTCTGGACATTTTAATACCACTCTGTAAAAGATATGGACAGTTTGCCTTTGTAAAAGATTAAAAGGTGGAAGATGAACAGGTCATGGGTGAGGAGTTGGGCGAGACTCCAACAAACCTAGCAGAGTGTGAAACGTGAGCTGGGCTGTGCTATATGCACAGTGCTAAACCATCATTGCTCCCTGTCTGAAGCATTTCCTTTGTGTGTGTGCGTGTATGTTTGTGTTCTTTCTTTCCTCTTTTGGTCAGGGCAAAGTCTACTGCTTCACTGGGCAATCCAGAACAGGACACCATGCAGCAGAACTGGGGAGGACATTTTCTAAGCCAAGACAAATTATTCCCAGATGAAAATATGTATTTATTTAAAAAGAAGATATTTATGTATTTATTGTTTATATTTATTTATTTATTTATTCCTCCTGGTTGAAGTACAGAATTCTGGACTGGACTTAATTATAGAACAATATAGAAATGTAATGGATGGATGATACAAACTGAACATCCTTAATGCATTAAGAAACTGACTTTTAAAGGCATTGACACGAGGGTGCCATTGTCAGTAAGAGATCTGGGCCACAGTCTCACAAAAAGTATTTATTTTTCAGAAACCCTTTTTTTTCTAAAATACAGACCTATGCTGGGAAAGGATGTATAAATATTAAATATTCACTCAGTCAGAGGTTTGTTTTTGTCCTATCATAAATTTCATGTATTCTGTACTCTTAAATTCATTATCTAAGTTACATGTTGTGTGCAGTCAGATATTTCTTGTGTGTGTTAAGTTTTCTTTTGAAGCTATATTTCAGTGGTTAATTTTGGGGACAATAAGGAACATATAACCACAAGGGACAAAACAGCCAGATATTCCTCATTTTTGATCGGTATTTACATCAATATTTACATTTTGCATCCACATTCATTATAGATGTGTGACTGTGTTGTTTATATTCTAAACTGGTTTCGAGACCGTATAATTTGATTGGTTTTATTCAGTTTAATCTTTGGTTTTGGTTGAGGCTGATGAGGGGAATGAGTATATGGTTAGAAGGCCTGGTTACACTACGTCATTCTTGGTCCATGATAACTGTGTTGAGGTGGTTGCTTAGAATGCTATCTGTATTTAATTTAACTCAGCAGTAATTGAACCAATCAGAATTAATTTTATTCATAGAAGAAATTACATCTTGTCCACCAGCTCTTTATGAACTCTTTGAACTTTCATAAAACTAAAAATGGATTGATTTTCGCCATGACCCCTAGTGTACCCAGGTCTTAATACATATTTAGGAGGTTTTCATCACCCACAGCCAATATCTGGAGACATTCTATTGCCAACCATATCCAGTAACAGTGTATGAATTAAATGTACAATTGAAATCAATAAATATTAAACTTTTTGTAGGTACACTGAGACTGAAAAGGCTGCATTTGACAGTATGTGTGTGCCGTAATCTGGTCTATTTGTCCCTGCTTTAGCAAACAGTGTAACACCAGATGTTTTCTCTGATTTTGCTCTTACCTGCGTGTTATGACTGACAGTTGAGCTGCTTTGGCAGCTTATACTGCATGTAAAGATGATCTTTTAGTATCAGCCTCAAAAAGCACTTTCTAGGACACAACTTGTGAAATTAGCAATAGTTCTAATTGAGTAACAGTCATACATATGAATAACCTCAAAACACTGTGTTAAGCCCTATTCAGATTGGACTAGTTTTATATAGGGAGGTGGGGTAATGTAATTATTACCAGAGTTTCTCAGCGATTTTATTCCTGTCCGAATGTGCCAAAACAGTCATTTTTATGGATTGTGCACTCCCATGTCAGTAAAGATTCCAGTGCCTTTTACCTTCTGTAAAACAAGCTGTAGAAATAACCTCAGGTTATACTAATCCCGTGCGAATAGACATGTGTAAATTTTCTATCATATCCTGTTTTCCAGGAGTTTTTCGTGGTTTTTCACAAGTATGGAGGTGCTCAAGGAGGCTTTTTAGCTCGGGTGAGCGATTGCTTTTATTCCAGTATTCCACCAAATCATGCTGGCTCTATGAAAACAAACTGTAATGAACTTCACAAGTTCATTCACATAGAACCAATGTAAACATTTGAATCAAGTAAATGAATTATTTTTTTTTTTCAGTGTAAGTTCATAGTGGAGACTAAATTCAGGATTTCCTCCTATTGTAGAAACAAAACAAAACTTGTTTCTTGTCTGCACACTCCACAAGTGTTCACGGGAGATCATTATGGAAGGCTTGTTGGTGGTTACTCTGTATTTTCCTCAGATTAAAATGCTCTACAACAGTCCAGCTAGCCACCATCTATTTTACAGTAATGAACTTCACTTTTAGTGTATTAATGTGTTACTATAAATCACACTTCAGCCACCATCCACCAAGGGCAACTAGACCTTCGACTTCATTCCCACTACAGTTGCAAGTCTGATGATTGACATTGTTCGCTCGCTTCCTCTTATATTCTCTGTTCAGTCACAGTGATCATAAAAATTGATTACAGGGAGAGAAATGTGATTTGAGAAGGTGGCATAGTACTATGACAGAACCTTAAAACCCAACAAGAAACAGGCAATAGTTATCCACAAGAATGCAAAATACTGTAAGTATTATCTGTGTTTATGATCAGCAATATCAGTGTGACACTGCACAATCTACTGCAGAAACACTCACACTCACTCTCATTTTCAGTAACTGCTTTATCCTTATCAGGGTTGAGATGGATTTGGAGCCTATCCCAGGAAAACTGTGAGGTGGGAACACACCCTGGATGGGGAGCCATTGCCAATGGAGAAAAAAACTCTGAGATGGGTGTGTAATTACTTTAATGAAAAACACAAGCAACATTCTCATATCAAACCATCCTGTCAAGCAGACATAACTCATATTAAATAAACTAAATAAATAAAATTCATATAAATAAGCTATAATCATGATACAGTCTTTTAGTAAAGGACTGCACAATCTTTACTTAGCTCATGTTAACTGTCAAAACTTCGAAGCTTCAAAGTTCATTGTCCTTTTACATTCAAGACTTATTGAGACCTGGTATCCATGTAGTGGTGAATGCATTCCCCTGATAATTAGGATGTGAAAAGTCCAGTTTGCAATAAAATGAGAGATCACAGGAGCCAATTTACACCGTGTCCTTCTAAGTTAGACAGCCTTGGAGGAATCATATTCTATGCAACATCAAAGCTTGGACATCCTTAATAGGACCATGACATAAATTGGCCAGCTAAATTTCATCACAAACTGCAGTGGGTGAAGTTCAATGCATTGAAGCAGTGATACTGGCATAATTTGTATTAAATAAGGGACTGAATTAATTCAATAATCAGACATGATCTACACTGGCATCACTCAGCCAAGCATCATTAACATATGTTTATTATAATGTGTGGTTAGAGGCAGGACATAAGTGTAAAATTCAATGTGTGCTTTGTGAAAATCAGTCAAAGTCCATAGTGGGGTAACATACAAGCATGCAGAGTGAAACAGAAATGATTCATGATCAAAATGAGGGAATAAGACAAGGGTCAGAACCAGGAAGTACAAAGATAAAAAGAACTTATAAAACAAGGCTAACAAATGGACAATAACAATAAATGAGACTTTGCAGGGAAGCAAGGAAACAGATGGTTTTACATACAGTTATTCTAGTTATCAATGAGCTAACACAAAACAGATTTCCCCCCCCCCCCCCCCTTAATGCACTCCCAAAGCGCCATGACAAAGACTGGAATAGGACCTGGGCCACTAGGCATAATGTCGATATGTGGCATGAGGACTGGAGACAGGCATGGCCCAGGAGCAGTGAATTCCTCTAGAATTTAAGGCTATCAGATGATGGCATCCTCTGTAGAATCAAGAGGCACAGAGACAACAACATCCTTGCCAAAGTCAGAAAGCAAAGCAATGACGACATCCTCTACATAGTCAAAATGTGGCACTAAAATTAGGAGGCGCCACGATGCCCTTGCCAGCAGAGCCTGGAGAGGCCTTTGTGCAGGCCTTTGTGCAGGCCTTGAAGAGGGTTGGAGATGAGGATACTAAACTAACCAATAACCTAACACAGAACAGTTGCAAATAAAAAAGAAGAAACCAGTAAGAGGGTTTCTATCATGTTGGTTTTATTTTACAGTTGATCATGTTCTCCATATCCAGGGTTCCATAGGAAGGTTTTTTTTTGTTGTTTTGTTTTTTTTAAACCTGTTCTCCTGGAATTCAAACAGGGGATTCAGGAGTAAAGACATTTTACTTTCAACACAGCATGAAAGAGATCAAAATCACTGTGATGAAGCAAGATAAAAATGGTCTTCATTTTATTAAATAAAGAATCTCTGGTCATTGTTATGTAATCAAAGACAAAAGCATAAAAACTCTTTATTTTTGAGGAAAGAATAGAATTTATTCAGGTCACACAATATAAAGCGTCTCAACATATTCTGTTCATTAGAGTTTCTTAACAGTTATACAGCTGCCCAAATCATTACAGCTGTGTATATCAAGGCCATGGGAAGTGGCCAGATATTAGACCCTGGATTCCTGGTCACTACTTAGATTCTTTCTGGGCTTTAAACCTCTGCTTCCTAGACAAATTCCCTATGTTATATTTCTCTAATTATCTTAGATGTGCTACTTTATGACTTTTGGCACAAAGGGATTTCAGTGCCATGGATTTAAATAAGAAAGAAACATCTACATGCTGCATCTTGCTCTGTTCTAATTTGGTCTTTTGTCTTTAGTTGACAGGTACTGTAATGTATGGTGTCAATTCCCAAAGCACTTGGAGAAGGAATAACACTCTGTTAACCCCCAGGACTGTCTTTAGCAAAATGTGAAGCTTCCCTGGTGAAGATGTTTATCTATCAACCCTCTCAGGTGTGAATGCTAGATCCCTGGAGGCAGTTCTTATAAGACAGCAGGTGATCCACTAACACTTTTTAAATTAAAAAGTAGAATGGAGAAATAAATACAGAACCTGTAAATATTATGTAGGTTACTCTTACTGTGCTTTAAAGTACTTACAAGTTTTATTTGCAACTTAAAATTTAAAACACAAAAGTTTGGCAAGTACTCTGTGTTTCTTAACTATTTAGTAACTTGGATATTCACTTAAAGAATATAGTGGGGAAAATATTCCATTAGTGTAACAATCTATGAGGCAGGTGGAAGGACAAGCCATTTGTTAATGTTGCTTTAAAAAAAAATCAGATTTAGAATAAAGATATTAGGAACACAAAAGAAAATTTCACTATGGTATATGATTATAGAATTACAAAGTAAAACAAAGCAAGTATTGTACCACAGCCAAAAGCCAGTCCTGTAAGAGTATATATAAAGAGTAAATAGATTAGCTTGAAGAAAAATGGGGCAAACCAAAGTAAGGAGACTTCACAAAAAAGAACAATATTTGACTAATAAGTCCTTTTCTGTCTTTTGTCTTCAGACAGTTGCTATTACTTACCATCACCTACTAATATCAACATACCAGCAAATGGTTACTTTTTCTCACTTTACCATAAATGGAAATTTTGCTGTTCTCTTTTAGACAATGTACATTAGTACTCTACAAAGTAGTACTGAAACTTTTTTTAAATTAGCATAGTAAACTCATTTTAAGTTAATTTTCTATGTGAAATGTATATGTGGAAATATATGTCAAATAAATGTGTTACTGTAGAGTCAGTTGGTCATTCTGTACATTATCACTTATACATTCATCCATTCTCTATAACACTTGTATGTCGAGGTTGCAGGGGAAGCTAGAACCAATCCCAGCTGACTTCTGGGCAGGCCACCAATGTATCGCAGGGCTAGCACAGAGACAAACAACCATTCACACTCAAGGCTAATTTAGAGTAGCCAGTTAACTTAATCCATGTCACTTGACTGTGTGAGGAAACCCACACCTGAGAGAACATGCAAATGTGAATAACAACCAGCCACAAGGTTCGAACCCAGAGCCTTCTTGCTGCGAGGTGACCGCGCTAACCACTGCACCACTGTGCTGCCCACTTGTATATTGATCACTGTAATTAGATCATTTATATAATATTAAAATACTCCAGACGTTTTTTCCATCCCATGTTACAGATTACTTAATTGTTTGATGCAGACTAAATATGACAACTTTTCTTATTATTGCATATTCATAAAATTTAATTATGTAGCGAGCTAGCTGTGTTCGGCATGTCATGCTGACCAATCATGCTGATAAATGATGAATTCTAAATTATATTGATGTAAACAGTGGCAATAACTGATTATAATAATAAGCAATTCTACATGTATTCTCCTGTAAGATTTTAAGAGAAATAAAATTATTTGCAAGGCAACTTCAGAATAATTGATGTTGCACAGCTTAGTGCCTTGTTGCTTACAGATTTATCCATTTAGGGTACACACAAGTCCCCAGCTAGTGGGTCTAATGATGGCCAGTTGTAATTTGTGGGCTAAAATAGCCACTTGTGACCTGCCTGCGACACTAACTTTAGCAAGCATCAATTAATCTGAAGAATTGCTGTTAGTAAAGTGTTAATGTGGCATGCCAGATATTTTGCCTCAGTGGTTATATTCATAAGGTAAATGACTGACTACAGAATGTCTTGCACTCTAGGTCAAATCAGTCTCTTGCATGAATGATCTGCTTCTGACAGGTAAGGCATTAGACAAGTATATATAAACAGATTAGCACTACAAATACAATGCTACAGCACATGATGCAATGTATACAAAGGGCATCAGTGTCATAATGTGAAGAGCAAACTATGTAGAAATTAAAATGAAGCATTTATTTAACATATAAATTGTCTGATTCATAGGTACACTCAACCCTATTGTCAGAACCCTGTTTGCTCTGGGGCTGATTTAGCAACCTGTCATTGACAGAGAAGATATACATAATGAAGTCTTCACTACACATATTTTAATAGATAGTTAAGAAGAACCAAGGCCGAAGCCTTTATTTTTGTCACATGTACTCTCGCACAGTG
>JAOTRR010000018.1:10630306-10644442 GCA_028570945.1 Gogo arcuatus | reverse complement strand
CACACACACACACACACACACACACACACACACACACACACACATATACACACATTTACCTGTTCTTGTCCTGACAGTAAAGTCCTTTGTGAGTCCTTGTGCCGGTTGTTTCTCTCAACAACTGTAAATAAATAAAGAAAAGCGAACTCTAGATGCATGAGCTCTTTTTTTTACATGAATACTTCATTTAGCTATTTATGACAATCCATGTCCTGGTTACATTAATTTACATCACACTAATATAGTTTTTTTCTGATTAGTCTTACAGCAATTTTAGCATGCGTGCGGCGAGGCAACAGCAGGCACTTATTTAATTTGAAGAAAGATGGGGAAGCCAAAACCAGGAGGTAATGAATGTGTTTCTGTTTTGGTGCACAGAGTGAGAGAACAGCATCAGTCTTGATAGTAGCAAAATTTGGTTACTTTAGATTTGCATGCTGGGAAATGAGAGACAAGCCGCTGTTGTAAGTACCATAACAAAGATAGAGCACTTAGGCCTTGTTCAGGTGTGAGTGTTGCAGAATGCTTACTTATGCGTGAAACTGTGTGTATGCGTGATAGCAGACAGCATGCAAAACAGCTGGTTAGATACTAGCAACTGTGAGGTTGTTGTGTGCAAAACAGCCTGCCATTAGCTATAATGATGAACATTTTAAGCTTGAGTGCACAAAAAAGATGCACATACACTTTTTTGTATGTGTGCTAAAAAAAAAAGCACCTGGGGTTTAATCTTCCTTGATTTCTTAGTGAAGCTACAGGGACCTCTATTGCAAATGCAATTATCTGAAAAAGTGCTGAACTATGCAGAATTATTATTGAAAGACTGAAATTATTTTTTTCCCACAGTCAATCAATGTCTCTCTCTCCTCCTCTCTCGCTTCTGCGTTTGCTTTTTAAGTGTCAGTGCCCTGGAGCACATTGGAAATGAGCTTCAGCTCACTAACAAGAAGCTATGCAATAAGGCAAGAAATCTTGCCTTCCATACTGGTCTCATGAAGCCTTCATTTCCACAAAGCCCATTCGAAAATAGTGATGTATAATTCACAGACAGAGTACCACCATGCACCTTTAAGTTCAATGTCATTAGCAAGTCTTTTTTTCCTCATTAACATTATACACAAAAATGAAAACTAAAGTGAAAATTAACTTATATTTTTCTCTTTATGTCTCCAAGCCACCAAATCATAGACTTTTATTGACTAAAAAGGATTTTAGGAAGGGACGTGTGTGTGTGTGAGAGAGAGTCCCTCTGTGTGCAACTGTCTATTATCATGTTTTGTTATGCTTCATTGCAGCCTGCCAAAATTATAAACACACAATGATTTACAGTTTTTAGCGATGGGCATAAGAAAGGTCATAATACAAAACTCATTCATTATTCATGCTAATTGTATTCCTGAGCGTCTAAGTTACAATTCACTTTTCTTACTGTTAGTTTGTGTCGGTCTCGTAACCATGAAATGCTTACAGCTATCTGATTCATAGATTTCATTCAATCATTTTCAGTAATTACTTTATCCTGGTCAGGGTCGTGGTGCCATAGATTTCAGTTTTGATCAATTTGAATTCATGGTCGATTAAAACCCAATGTGAATGTCTACTACACAGCCTTCAACAAACTGGGAGGTATATTTAAATATGCAACCTTTCTCTAAATCATTCTAAATATGCAACCTGTGTGTGTGTGTGTGTGTGTGTGTGTGAGATGCTTAAAACTCCATGGAAGTCTTGTGAATCAGCTGAAACAGAGCATCAAGGTGTCTGCCACCAACTTGTGGTACTTAGGTGGTACCCTTGTTGATGTTCGACATCATTTTGTCTGACTTGACTTAAATTGACTCAATAAAAAAAAGAAAAAGACAAGAATGAAGTGAAGCAATGCCTAGGGGAAGTCAGGCTGATTAAACACCAGCCATTCTATGTCTCTCTCTCTCTCTCTCACTCACTCACTCACACTTCCTCTCCTCTCTCTCTCTCTCTCTCTCTTTCACACACACACACACACGCACACGTATTCTCAAGGTCTTTACGCAGAAATGAGTAGCTGGATTGCACTTTGTGCAGTGTAACTTGAACATTGTCACTCTCCCCATTGTCAAGTCTTCAGCCTCAATCGGCTCTTCCACAAAATATGGAAATGGTTAGATGGCATCTGTCAAAAATCCTTTCAGTCATTCCCATTTATTCAAAAGTAATGGTAGCACTTTATTATAGATTTAATTAATACATTATTAATGTGTTATGGGGACAGGGGTACCCAATAAAGTGAGGGCTCGAACCCACTGGTCTGAAGGAACCAGAATGCAGGAATGAAAATGTGCTTGAGAGAAGACCTTAACAATCCTTTCAGCCAAGCCAAGGCTCAAACCAGCAACCGCCAGCACTCTGTGTATGGGTGCTAGCCCACTAAGCTACCATTCAGACACAGCAGTGCTTACATACATCTCAGTTAAGGGGAAGTACTCAAAATGGGAACATCTTTAGTTTCCCAAACTTTTCCTTTTCTTTTCCTTTTACAAGTATAACTTTTGTTTCCCAATCTTTTCTTTTCTCTCTTCTTTTCTCTTTACAAATATATCTTTTGTTTCTCAAACTTTTCTTTTATCTTTTAAATATACCCACCATCAGCGTGGCGTGCCACAACCTAATGTCCGCATGCTGAGCTGTGTTTGCCACGAGCTTTTAAAGCTTGGCTCACAGCTGCAGCGTGTTTGCTTTGATTGTGGCCACACGACTGTCGCCTAGCAACCAGGTCCATGTTAGGACCCCAGGTTGGCCGCGGCTTCGCCTGAGAGGCGGCCTGCGACGCCACAGCGGCTTGCAACGTTACAGTTTGTCACGGAATTGCCTGATCAACCCCAGATCCATGATATGCCGGGCTGGAACCCAGGAGCGGTTCGCCATGCCCGTACCCCTCCCAGTCCACTAGGTATTGGGTACGCCCGTGCACCCGGCGGGAGTCCACTATACGCCAGACAGTAAAGGCCAGTGACGCGTCAATGATACGCAGAGGTGGCGGAGCAACCGGGGCGGGTGTCGCCAGATTGCTGCAGAGGACGGGCTTCAAGCGCAACACATGGAACATGGGGTTAATCTTCCAGGACCGGGGAAGGTCCAAGCGATAGGCCACTGGGTTGATGTGCCGTAGGATCTTGTACGGGCCAATATACCAATGAGCCAATTTCTTGGATTCAACCCATAACAGGAGGTCCTTCGCAGCCAACCAGACTCTCTGACCCGGGCGGAAGCTCGGAGACCCTCGACGGTGACGGCTGGCTAAACAGGTCGCTCCTTGCGAGGCTGCCAGTAATGCCTGCCTGGCCCTCTGCCAGGTCTGCTGACACCAGAGCACCAGCTGCTCCGCCACCGGGACCACTACTACCTCCTCCTGTTCCGCGAACATAGGCAGAGGGTACCAGAACTGGCACTCAAAAGGTGACGCCTAGGGCAGAGTGCCAGACGGTGTTATGGGCATATTTCATCCATGCCAGGTGCCATGCCCACGAAGAGGGGTTTGCCGAGGCCAGGCACCTGAGTGAACGCTCCAGGTCCTGGTTGACCCTCTCGGTCTGGCCATTCAACTCAGGGTGAAACCCGAGGACAGGCTGGTGGTGACCCCAAGGAGTAAGCAAAAGGCCTTCGAGAACCTGTTAGTGAACTGTGGCCCCTGTCGGACACCACATCTGAGGGGAACCCATGCAGGTGGACTACGTGCTGCAAGGAAAGTTTGGCCATCCCCTTAGCAGATGGGAGCCTGGGTAAGGGCACAAACTTGCACGCTTTGGAAAAATGGTCAACGCACACTAGGATGACTGAATTCCCTTGGGAGACCGGCAGGCCGGTCACGAAATCCATGGAAACGTGCAACCACAGACGTGACAGAATGAGAAGAGGTCGGAGGTGACCCTGCAGAGGAGTGCGCAGTTCTTTGTTCCGGGCACAGGTCTGACAGGCCGCCATGAAAGCCCGGACGTCCCTAACCATACCTGGCAACCAGAATCATCGCCACAGAAATTCCAGGGTCCAAACCGCCCCGGATGAGTGGCAAATGGAGACGTGTGGCCCCAGGACAGCACCTGACGTCTGACAGCAGAAGGGACATAGAGTCTCCCCGGAGGCCCTCCTCCCAGGTCCGGTTCCCGCTGGAGAGCATCACGGATGGCCCACTCCAGACCCCATTGCAATGGAGCCACAATCCGTCAAGGGGGTATGATGGGCTGAGGGGCAGGCTCCAAGGTGTCTGGATCCCACTGCCTCAAAAGGACATCCGGTTTTAAGTTCTTCATACTCGGTCGATAAGATAGAATAAAATCAAATTGGGTGAAGAACAACGCCCATCTGGCCTGTCTGGGATTCAGGCACTTGGCCTGCTGGATATATGCCAGGTTCTTATGATCCATCCAGATGAGGACCTGATGCTTGGCCCCCTCGAGCCAGTGTCTCCACTCCTGCAGGGCCAACTTCACTGTGAGGAGTTCCCTATCCCCCATGTCATAATTTCACTGGGGAGGGGTAAGTTGATGAGAAAAGTAGGTGCATGGGTGCAGCGACCGGTCCGCACCACCCTGCTGGGAGAGAACCGCCCTGACCCCAATATCCGAGGCATCCACCTTGACTATGAATTGGGTCTCGGGGTCGGGCATACGGAGGACCGGCACCGTGGTTAATGTCTCCCTGATGGTATTGAATGCCCTTTGCACCTCTGCTGGCCAAGAGAACCCCCTTGGGGATTTCTTGGTCAGTGCACTGAGCGGGGTGGCTAGGGAGCTAAAATTTCAGATGAATCCATGGAAGAAATTTGCAAACCCTAGGAACCGCTGCACAGAACGGACCAAAGTGGGGCGAGGCCACCCTGCTATGGCCTTGACCTTTGCTGGGTGCGTACTGAGCCTCCCCTGTGATACCACGAACCCCAGGAACGATATCGTGGTCAAGTGGAACTGCGATATTTCCAGCTTGACGTACAGTCGATGTTGTAAAAGCAGCTGGAGAACCTGTCACAAGTGAACCACATGTTCATCCAGGGAGGCTCTGAAAATCGGTATGTCATCCAGTTAAAAGAAGGCATAATGGTAAAGAGCCTCGCGGAGGGACTCATTGATGAAACGTTGGAAGACTGCGGGGGGCATTCACCAGGCCAAAGGGCATAACCAGGTACTCATAGTGCCTGGCCAGCATGATGAACGCGGCCTTCCATTCGTTCCCTGCCCTGATGCGGATTAAATTATAGGTGCTGCGCAGGTCCAATTTCGAAAAGATTTTGGCCTGCTGCAGGCACTCGAAGGCCAAGTTCATCAAGGGCAGGGGGTAGCGGTCCTTCTGCGTGATGCCGTTCAGCCCCTGGTAATCAATGCAGGGTCGCAGGTCCCCTCCCTTCTTCTTAACAAAGAAGTAGCCTGTCCCTGCTGGGGATCTAGATGGATGGATGAATCCCATCGCTAGCGCCTCTTGGATGTATCCCTCCATTGCCTCATGTTGAGGAGGTGAGAGGGAGAATAACCTGCCCCGAGGTGGGGTAGTCCCTGGGAGCAGGTTGATGGTGCAATCAAAGGACCTAATGGGGGGGGCAAGGTCTGAGCCTTGCCTTTTGAAAATACAATAAAATAAAATTATTGGAGGTCCCAATAATCAGGGGCACTCCATAGAGGTCTATTGGGTCGACTGAGGGCACGGTGGGAACCTGCAGGTTTTTTAAGCAGATTTGGTCGCACTGCGAGCCTCAGATCGAGATCGACTGGGTGGACCAATCAATCTGAGGGTTGTGGTCCCGTAACCACGGGTCTGAGCGTGAATAGGCCCCGTTCCCAGCGATCTGCCATCCAGTGCCAAAATTGAAATGGGGTACGGAAGTGCCTCGATTGGCAGGCCTAACCTGCTGGCCAGGGCCTGATCAAGGAAGTTCCCAGCAGCCCCAGAATAGATAAAGGCCTTAACCTTGGCTATCCGACCCCTCCTCCAGCTCAGTGTAGCGGGGACGAAGAGGCCTGTCATAGGGGAAGCCAATTTCAGGGACATCACAGGTCTCCCTGTCCTGTGGTGCCCCTTGCCTTTTGCTGCCCGGTGTGGCCCCTCTGGCCACAGCGCAAACATTCCCCGCTCTGATGGCTAGATCTCCTGCCTTGTGAGGGGAGATCTGTGACCCCAATTTGCATGGGCTCTGGGTTTGCCGGTTCGGGCTCTAAGTCGTCGGGGAAATGCCTGTGGGTTAGTTGACCTGCCTCTCGGCGCGCGGTGTGGCAAAGCGACCGGCGCTCTCAGCGCCGCTTTCTTAAGCGGTTATCTAGCCAGATTGCCAACTCATATAACTCACTCAAACTCCCCGGAGGGTCGTGGGCCGCTAACTCGTCCTTCGCATGTTCTGCAAGACCCTGCATAAACACTGCCTGGAGGGCCACATCGTTCCAACCCAAGGCAGCCGCTAGGGTTCAGAAATCAATGGCGTAATCAGCCACTGAGCAACTGCCCTGGCGGATACGAAGCAGGGGGGACGGCCCCTCCCTGGGGCTGGATGGTCAAAGGTGGCCCTCAGATCAGTGACAAAAGATTGGAGCATGGAACGGAGAGTGAGTTTATTTTGCCACACTGCGGTGGCCAATGTCGACGCCCTCCCAGTCAGCAGGGCGATCATATAGGCAATTTTGGCCCGCTCAGTGGGAAACTGGGAGGGCTGCATGTAAAAAATTAAGGTCCACTGCATGACAAATGGGTTGTAGCCCCCGGCTCCCCTGTAGGGTTGGGAGATGGGTAATCTAGTCTCCACAGAGACAGTCTGCACCGTCCCATTGTCAGTTGGGGGAAGGGAATCAGCCAGGGAGGCGGAGGGCTGCATTGATACCTGAATATGGGCAGTATTCTTGGAGATCCCTCAAACCTCAGTGAACAGGGCCATGAGGGCCTGATCATGCCTCCCTAGAGTGGTGGCTTAGCCTGAGACAAACTCATTAAGTTGTTCTACACTCACTGATTCCTATTCCTTGTGATAGGACCTCAACAATGCTGTTGCCTGAGCCAAGACTTGAACTGGCAATCTCCAGCACTCTGTGCATGTGTTAGCCCACAGAGTTACTGCTTGAACATGCATAAAACAGCAGTGAGAGAGTTTATATATATATATATATATATATACCCAAACTTTTCATTTTCTTTTATTTTACAAGTATAACTTTTGTTTCCCAATCTTTTCTCCTTTCTTTTCTCTTTACAAATACATCTTTGGTTTCTCAAACTTTTCTTTTCTCTTTTAAATATACCCACTGGCAGCAGGGCATAGCACAACCTAATGTCCACGTGCTGAGCTGTGTTTTGCCACGAGCTTTTAAAGCATGGCTCTCAGCTGCAGTGTGTTCACTTGATTGTGGCCGCATGACCGTCGCCTAGCAACTGGGTCCATATTAGGACCCCGGGTTGGCCGCGGCTTCGCCTGAGAGGCGGTCTGCAATGCCACAGTGGCTCACGACATTACATAATGGATATTAACACATGATAGTCATTCAGAATTTGACAATTAACTAATTAAATATACATTTATAAAGTTTATAAATCACAGTTCATGTTAACAGTACAGTTCAGTTAATGGGTAATGTGTGGAAACACTATTAAATAGTCAATTGATAGTGATGAACAAATCATTAGTTTTTCAGTTGTGCTTGGCTGCAGTCCATTCATGACTATGTCTTACTCACTCCAAAGGCAGAAGCCTTCATCTCTGTATGGTTTGAAATTAACAACCATTTGGAATGCATTTGAAGGTCATTTGATAAAGCTGAAGCATTGTTTCATTGTTGCAGAAATAATGACACAATGCTTACAAATGTGTTCAACCCCCTTAAAGGTCATCAGATTTGTCTGGATTAAAAATTACACTTCCAGCCAGTACATTTATTGCAAATATGCCTTTATTCCAATATGCTTATATTCCCAATATTCCATTATGCTTTTCGAGTCAAGTCAAAATTTATTTGTCAGCAGATCTTTAAAAAAAAACCATGTAAAACTGTGAAATGCTGCTTGCATAAATATTCACCTTCTTTAAACTAGTTCTTTAGGCAACCACCTTTTGCTGCAATAACAGTTTCAAGTCTGCTGGAGTAAGTTCCTACCCGCTTTTCATACTCTAATCTCAGCCACTGAACTCTGTAGCTCTTCCAAAGTGATTGTTGCCCTGTCTGTGGCTTCCTTCATAAATCCCCTTCTTGCTCTGTGTCACATCTGCACCTGCTTGCAATCAAGACTCCACTTCCCAGCATTCACAGCAGCCTTCAAATATGGCCACTATGGACTACAACACCCATCCTGCACTTCACCACTCACAGTCCCCTGATTATTAATTGCACTCACCTGTTCACAATCACTTCACAGTCTCGTAGCTCACTATTTAATGACTTCAGTTTTCTCAGTTCGTTGTGAAGGAAATGCTTAGTTACTGTTGGTCTGACTTTACCAAGCTTTTGATAGCCTGCATCGTTCTGGTTCTGACTTTGTGTTTTTGGCTCTTGCTCTTTTGCCTCTGCCTTTGATATCCTGTTTGTGCCTTGCATGACCATTGCCTGTTTTTGACTCTGCCTTTTGCCTAATATTTTGGATTTGTCTGACAGCTTTGCCTGATTAAACTCTCTGCTGCTTTTATGGCTGTGTGTTATCTGCCTTTATGACACTCTAATGGTGAGTTTTGAGGGAGGGCCTTGATTAGGCAGTGCCTGGCTGGTATAATGCAAATTTCATTTATCCACAATTGATCCAACAATGCCCACTAGCATATCCAATCACTTGAATGTTATTTTGTAGCCTTTTCCTATCTCTTATGTCAATTAACGTTTATCTCTAATTTCCTTAGAAGGCTTGGAGCTTCTACAGAAGAAGGGTTGACTATTTATGCAAACAGCTTTTTTTTGTTGTTAGTAACTTGCCACAAAATTTATATATATTTTTTTTTTGTGTGTGTGTCAATTTAATTCATTTTGAGCAACACTTAGCTGTTTTATTCAATTTAAGTTAGTTTAATTTTTCAAAATGTAGTGTTTCCTGGTTGGACATGACTTATAAGTAAGCCCATCTGCTGCCATGGGCATGTATTTATTCAGCATAAAAATGGTGCCAAGATTCTCAGGAACAATGTGGCCATTGCTTGTTGCCTTCAAAAATTACTATGTTACGGTGGCCCTTCAAAGTAAATGCTTTTCATCACATTAATGGCTGGAGAGGTGGTTCTCCCTTTGGCAGTGCTGTGCCTACTGCTTGCCCTGCTGGAGGGACTTATTTTAAAGTCACTACTGTATTTAAAATCTATCAGTGGCAGTGGAAAGAACACCATGTACATAGTTCCTCTCCTAAAGGACCTAGACCCATCACACCTTTCTATGATTGCAGCTCACATCCATAAAACATTAAAGGCAACCTGTTAAGCTTTTGAGTTCTATTTTACATCTCCTAACCAGCAGGGACAATGAGAATTGCCTAGATACCTTCTTGTGTGCATACACACATGCCAAAACCTTCAACAAAGTAACCGTTTGACATAGAGTACATACTGTTTTGTGCACAAGCAGGCTAAATTTGTAGGAGAGGAAAAGAAACCTGCATGAGAATAGATGGAATTTTTTTTTTGTGGATTGAACTATTCTATACAACAGTTAGTTCCAGTTCACTAATCTGATTAGTCAAGCAGCCTTCAAGAGTGCTTACATTTCCTATAACAGCACTGGGACATTTCACTCTATTTATCATGACGCTTGTCTGCGTTTGCCACATAAAATTCCACTTTCTAGTTCGAAACGGTTATAACAGTAGAGTTAGCAACAGCGGCAGTAATGGCAATCAATACTTTTCAGGATTATAACTTTTAAAATGTGAAAGCTTGTCAGATGAAGAAATGCAAGAAGGGATGCCAGTTTTACCAGAGGCATCTTTATCTGGAATGTGGTATAAATCAATATGAGCTAGCTAATCGACAGGCTATAAATTGAGTGTGGCTTCTTCGGGACCTATTTCTGCTAGCGAAGCAAAAATAAACAGAACATTTGGCTATGTTGTGTCTGAAATGTCACTTGTTCAATATTAATTTCTTGTTTATAGAACTGTTGCATAAAAGCAATATCATACTTGAGGTCATGCTGTTGTACTGAATATCAACATGGCTGTGATTATCTTCTACAACCGAATCACACCTGTGCTGATATTCAGTACAACAGCATTTCCTCTCATGTGATATTGCTTAATTCACTGTTTATTTCAGAATTATTTAAAGACTAAATCGCCAGACCAGTGTCCTTTAAACACATGCCAAATTAAATTCCCCTCAGTTCTAACTGGGATGATGTATTCAAGCCTAAGGCGAATGCCACTACATAGCAATGTGGTTCCTTTACATTGACCATGCACCACACAGGCTCCTGTGCCACCCTCCTGTGCTACAGCAACAGTGTTTGTCTGCTCGGATTGACTTTTCATAGCACTAAGTGTCAATACAAGCCCCACCTGACAGTCCTGCTGTGCCAACCTTGTTTGCACTGTGAAAACTAGAGGTGACTGCAGTGACAAGAAGCTGCAGGAAATATTTGATTATGTGCTTTTCTGTGGTTTGGAGAGTGGAGGCAGTGTTTCACAGTGAATGTCTCACCCCCTCTTATCTCTAAAATCATTTTGCAGACATGGTTGTGTTTTATTTGTAGCACTGTACTACTGATGCTAGATTAGTAAGAAATGTGTGACAAGAAATTAATAATTAATGTACTTATTTCATCTAGAATGTCATTTCAATGTCACTATCTGTACAACACTGCTACTGAAATGCAATGATTTATGCTGACACATTTGTATTTACTATGAGGTATAGTACTTTTTTGATTGCTTACCCTGAAGCAAAATGTGTGGTAAATGACAATAAAAAGTGCATTACAAATTTGCTGTCAGGAACCACTTGCATAAGCATGTAATATACGGCTGTCAAGATAGCACAGAGTAAGCACAGAGCAGACTAGCAGGTGAATATTAGAGAGGTGAGCACAATGTATGTACCGTATGATGGAAACTTTTTTTTTCTAAACTGTGTGACATACTACCTGAATTATGAAAGATTAACCCATAACAATTAAATGTAATGAATACAATAAACCACTTGCTGGCAACAACATTAGATGGATAAGTGGTATCCCTGATGTGATGCCCATTATGAATCTAATAAATTGATTAAATGCATTATAGCAAGGAAAACACACTATTCTAATCCTTCAAAGGCAGAGGATGTGAACTGGATCATGACATTCATTATTACCCATCTACCATCAGTTGTTGGTTTATGCCTTAAAAGATAGCAAAATATATTTTTAGTGGCCATAACTGGTTTTCGGGACAAACTGATGAGTCTTCATCAAAAATTTTAAAATTCAGCTTGTTTGTTTTAGAAATAAAATGGTATGATTTTTTTTCCTGTTGCATAATTTTGTCAATGTACAGTTGTAGATCATTTGAATGATTACAATGAAATTCCAAATACATGTATGGATCTAATATACCAAAAATTTAGCATGGAGTATGAATTTAGTATTGTATTCTTTTGGTAATGTAAAATGAAACTGAAGTGGAAGGGAGTTTTTAGCACAACAACACTGTGCCATTCTGTGAAATCTGAAATTTTACTTCTTGTGTGCTATTTTTTTATAGTACCTAAAACACCAGTTAATTAATTGTTGTTAAATGTTTTCATTTGCTGATTAACAAACCTTTACTTAAACTTAAATTCTTATTTATGAATAATATTTTTTTCTAGTTAGCTTGTGTTCATGTTAGCATGTGAAAAAAAGCATATAATCCAATGCTGATAACTGAATTTAGTCTTTAGCAGCCACTCTAATAAAGATAGATTATGAATATTTACTGTATGAGTATTGCTTAAAATCCTTTCATAATTCCTGTAAATACGTATTTGCTAATTATTAAAATGAACAAGGTAAAGCATGTTAATGTCTGAATATAACTTAAAATCCTCTCTGAAATCCTGTCAGCTTATCTCATTTTAACTAATAGCTGTCATTAGCAGTGAAAAATCATTCATGAATATTGCTGCACTGCTTCTCTCACACTACACCACAGTCTGGAGCACCACAGGTTTTTGAGATGTCATGAGGAACAAGGACTAGGGCTACCCAAGGGACACTTTATGATTGAAAAATTTCCAACTCCATCAAGTGGCCATTCTGTTCCAGGAAATATGTTTTCCTCTGCACAGAGACTCAATCAAAAGGGTATATACCATGTTCAGAACAATGGTTTCTACTCCACATACTTCTTAGTTCAGAATAAGGACAGCAGTCCTCATTTGTTAAAGTCCTTTCATTATGTATTTGGCTATCAGATGTTAAATATGTTGTGCAGCCACAGAGAAGGCCACATCATTCTAATTCACACAGATATTCTAATTCAGTGTCTTACCCACCAGCTTCTCCCTCCAGCTAAGGGTGTTAAAAGAAGGCATGCAAACAGTCCTGTCACCACTGATGGCCAGAGGCATAAGGGTACTGCCATAGTTGGACAATAACTTCCGACAAGCCTCTATCAGGGAGCAGCCCATGTGAATACATTATGGTGGATACATTATGGTGCTCCATAGTAGAAACAACCCCTAATGCTGAAGCAGACAATATTATTCATTGCAGTGATGTTAGATTCAGTGGGAATATTAGCCATCCTGTTGTCCCAATGTGTGGCAAACTTTGTCATGCTTACCAGTTTAGGCCTGGTTCCAGCTGGAAAATTAGTATGGGCTCCAAACTCTCTGGGGGCACAAGGTTTTCTCTCTGGAAATAAAGAGGGCATATCAACCTGTTAGAATTGAGGATGGCCTGGCAGCCCCTCAAGTTGTTTCTATCTGTGTTGAGATATTCTGATCCACTCTGACAAATCAACAGAGTGGCACAAGGTTAAAAGAATGCTCTACACCTGCTATATGAAGCTCCACAAGAGGGCTCTCAAATGATAAACCTCGCTGAGGGTGACTATACCAGTTCAGTACAGTGGTACAGCTGTTGCAGTGACAAAGCAGCACACATGCCCAGAGTGTCACATTTGTACATAGAGGTGGCCAACAGTTCTGGGTAATTTTTTGCTAAGGCTGAATCAATTCATTGTCCAGTAAGGTTTTCACTAGTGGATCCAAACAGCCCTCTGGGACAAGACAAAGTAACCCATGACTGACATTGCATCCTACTCTATGAATTAATATATCCTTCACTAACTGTGCCCACACACCGCATTCAGTATTTGAACTGAAGTAGCCTACTCAAGACCCAACAAGCTTTTGAATGGGCTAGAAGCCTTGCATGATGGGTCACTCCACTAAGAGTGTTTCATCTTCATTGGTAGTACTGGGCAGCGTGCTGCTGTAGAAGGTCTTTGCTGCATCGTCTTTGGCGTCACAGTTTACCTATCCATATTTTATAAGATCAGTTTTTAGAATAAGTCACGCAATCATATCTGAATGTCTAAGGGAGAGTCAGTTCCTTGTGACATACTGTTATAGATTATCCACTTGTTAAAACAGTGCCTCCTGGTGATTTAGAGGTGTGTACTAGAGTGGTAGGTTACATATTTAACCATGGTTCTATGAATACTGGATAATCGCTAGTGTTTCCTATCACTCAGAACCAGTGCCAAATGGATAGGAACTCAGAAAATGGTTCCAGGGAACGACAGTCATGGACCATGATATTTTATAGCAAATGCAGTCATACAGATACCATGTGACTTTGTGGTAAAGGACTCAATATTTATGCACATGTGCTCAAGGAAAACACAAAAACTGAGGCAGAACTGATCCAGAGGACAAGGTAAAGCAGATGTGGCCCACATTTGGATAGGAGGACTAAAAAAAAGCCAGACAGCTAGACTTAGTATTGTTTGGATTCTAGGATACAGATCTGTGCCATGCGATATACCATTATAAAGGCCAAATGCTTCTTTCTTATGTATTTGTTTTATTTTATTTCTACATTGTTCTTCTTATGGGCAACATTTTTTTTTTACAATACTGTCCTACAAATTTATCTTAGCTTGACAGACTTAACGTTAGGGTTAACGTTAACCCAAATGGAAGGGTGACAAATTGGTGTAACCCAAACGGAGTGGAAAAGGCCGTTTTTTCAC
>JAOTRR010000018.1:10524555-10538712 GCA_028570945.1 Gogo arcuatus | reverse complement strand
ATGACCCTGTACTGTTGCACACCTTAAGACCTGTTTGCAGGAAGAATGTGACAAAATAACACCTGAAACGCTTCATCACTTGGTGTCTTCAGTCCATAAACATTTTAAGTGCTGTGAGAAGGAATGGAAACATCATAAAGTGTTAAATACTTTACCGTCCCAACTTTTTTTGAAATGTGTTGCAAAAATCTAAATTGATGTGTTTATTTTTGAAAAAAACAACAACAATAAAATTCATGAGGTAACACATCAAATGTGCTGTTGTATTGTCTTGAGTGCAATACAGGTCAAAGATTATTTACAATTTCAACATACCGTCCCAACTTTTTCTGATTTGGGGTTGTAGTATAATTTGTGCAAGTATATTGTTTTTACCATTGTCAGGAAAAGATTTTAGAGCTTTGAGTCACAACTGAATGAGCTAGCATTTGCATGTTAGCTGATATCCATCACTTTAATCAAAGTAATCCAAGTATAAGTAAAATAACATTTACATTCAACACAACCTATTTTTTGAGTGTTTAAAAAAAAAATTTGCTGCTCTCCATAATTTTCATCTAGCCCTGACACCTGCAGTACGTTACCTGTCTATCTGAGCATAAGTGCAATCTTATGCTCACTCATTCTGTTGGTGGACATTTCTGGAGATGCTCCTTGGCTTGTTTTCCCTTTACTTACATGGGAATGGGTGGGGTTAAAAATTAAAAGGTTAAAAATACTGCCACCAGCCACTAGAGGGGCTCAGAGACATTTTGGCTTCACTTTTCCACACCTGCTATCCATACAATACTGTGCAAGTCTAATGCACATGTAAAGAAATACCTTCAAAAATAATGAAATGAAAGATTTGCTATATAAAAAAAATTACTACAAAGATAATTAAATAGTACAGTAAATAAACGAACCAAAGTCCGTATTTGGTGTGACAATCATTTGCTTTTTAAAAATTAGTAGTCTCAGGTAAACAAACAAGCAAAAAAAGGTTTTCTAAGGAAATTGGTTGATAAGTTTTTCTAAACATTTTGGAGAATCTGACAGCTTTTCTGGAGACTTTGACTGTGGCACTTGCCACTGTGTTTGCATGTGAAACCTGGCAGCTTTCATTGTTTGTTTTTTTTGTCTGAAAAGTGGTCCATTACATAATACGGTACTTTACTAACAAACATTTTTTTAATCTTTTGTTGGAAAAATAATGTTTGGAAGTCTTTTTTTTTTTTTTTTACTGTCTCAATAATGCAGAAGTTATAAAATACATAAACATCTAGGGCAAATTTTCTATTAAAAAAATTAGGGTGCCCAAGATTTTTGCACAGTACTGTATTACAGTCACTGATCACAAGTGATTCAAGTCATGTAGTGTGAAAGGGTCAGCAATTCTAAAATTTGGAAAGTTTAGTGTAGTGTGCATTTGGCCCAAGCTGCTGTATATCCCTGGAGATGCATCTCCATGTCAACAGTTTATGATTTCTCTGGAAAACTCTTGGATCACGCCATCTGACTACAAACTCAACCCTGGGGTGTTTCTGGAAACCACCAACTATTCTTCTGTCCTCATACTGCTAGCCTGACTGAGTCATGCAGGTTTCCTATTTACAACATCAGGAAGATCCACCCATTTCTCTCCACAGGGCACACACAAGTGCTTGATTAATCCCCCATCATCTTGGGACTGGACTACAACACACTCCTGGGTAGGTCTGCCCTGTGCATGCCACTGCAATTGATCCACAATTCAGCTGCCAACATGTTTTCAATCTCCTCAAGTTCTCCAATCGTTGCTGTGTTCCTTCCAACAGCTTTTTGCTTCCGTAACTGTAAAACACTGATGCCAGCCTACAAATCCAAAAATGAACCAGAACCCACCTAACTAAAGGTACTTATCACACCCTGCACTGCACCACAGTCTCTGAAATTCTAGCACAGCTTGACTGGATTAACATGTCTCAAGATACAATCAAGATTCTTCTCTATACTAGAACCCAGGTGGTAAAAAGAACTTCATCTTGCCTCAACTGAGTCAATAAGTCTCAGGATGCTGGAAGATCTACTTTTCACTAAGCAATTAAATGAGCAGGAAAAGAAGAAAAGAAGCACCTTAATTTGTAATTTTTTATTGTTGCTTTACTAACTTGTACCAATCGCTATCAAACAGGGATTTAGATTAGTAATAATCTTAGAGTCATTCTTTGAGTGTACACCAATTTCATAGTAAATGGGCAGACAATATGCTTTTGAACCCATTTAGGGACTGTACTGTTTTCATCTATAGTTACCAACACAGCGTAATAGCCACCATGTATAACAGCTTCAGTTATCCATTATCCAACTTTCCCCAAACTTGGATCATCCCCTCACAACCTTAAACTCTACAGCCAAATGTATTTGGACACCTGACCGTCAAACCCATATATGCGCCCTCCCCAAACTGGTGCCACAAAGTTGGAAGTACACAGATGTCTAAAATGTCTTTGTATGCTGTAGCATTAAGGTGCTATGTGTAAGAATGTAACTTTAAAACATAAAAAAATTCAAAATTATCAACAGAATGTAAAAAAGTTAAAGCTTTGACGTTATATCAAAGACGTCTATGTATTGTGATGCACAGATATCCCCTGCACCGAGACAGGACGCACCGTCCATCTCATAATACCGCTTTGTACCTCAAGAGGTGATAGTGAGTCACTGTAGCGTTCAGTCTGCCCTCAGCCCAAAGTGATAGAACAAGTCTCTCACGTTGTCACTGCATGCAGACGTCACTGTGTGGTTAGACTCACTGAGGGTCAGAGTTAGCTTTCAGCCACAAATACGCAAAAAAAAAAGAAGCCACGATAACACACAAAAAAACACATCTAAATGTACAAATAGATTCAACAAGAAATCAGAGCTATCTTTTTACAGACTACAGAAAGCTAAAGAAAAGAGAAGAGTTGTTGCTGCAATTTGCAGAAACAACTGGAATCCAGACACCGAAATGTGGATTCACGTTGAATATTTTTGCACCAGCTATACTGCATCTACCTTTTTGTGTTGGATATGTTGGATTGCTGGAGAAGGGAAAAGAGAAAGAAAAGGGACCCTACCGGGAGAAACTGAATCGCAATGCCAAGCAATGGTACTTAGACAAACTAAAGGGACCCTACCAGAAATAAATGTCATTGTTTTATTTGCTGTGAATTCAAAACCAGATTACTCAACGATGCTTTATCTCCCAGAGGAACAACTAGTATCATCGGAAAGGGTAGGTTCTGCTGTTTATTTTGATATATGGTATGTTGTGAAACGATAGGGACTTCACGACTTATTCAACCGAGAGGCAGGAGTGTGAAAACGGGTGAAGAAATTAGCAAAGATATTACTTTGCAGAAGTTTAAGCAGTCTTCGTAATGTGATTACTACGGTACAAATACTGTACAAATGTGACTAGCATCATTACAAAGCTCGGGTTCCACTCTTTCTTATATGTGATTCATATCTATGCAATGATGAGTTCATGAAAAATTCAAATGAGTACTGGGTGTGAAGATGGGCGCAGACCTGTATGCAGATTGTAAATATGATTAAGTTCGATGTAAATTCAAAATTGTTTTACTCAATAACACTGTCACAAACAAGCAACTAGCATCGTTGGGAAGGTCAAGTCATGCCGTTTCATTTGATATGCACTGCGATGTGATATGTGCAATGAACACTTTGTGAGCAATTCAAACAAGAAGAAGGGATGTGAATTTGGACACAATCTGCGTCAGTTGGGTTCGGTTACATACCTGCTATATCGCGGGCCATATGCGCAAGTTGCTGTGGCTGTTTTCTTGCTAAAAACTGAGCCAAGCAAACTATTATGTAAACTATATCCAGTTTGTTCGAATTTTGCATATTCTTGCCCTGCAGTTAGTTAGTGATTCGTTTTTTTTTTAATAATTGATGACTGTAAGGTTGGATTGTATGAACCCAGTAGTGGATTGACTTTACACTATATTCAGTGAGTGATAATTCAATGAGAGTTGTGGTGGTATGTTTGGGGGGTAGGGGGAGGAGGAGAAGGTGCATTTCTTTGTTTCTTAGGATAGGGGTGGACAGCATAATTTTCTGGTGATATCCTGCCCCCTATTTTGTTTTTGGCGTGTGGAGTACGAATTTGCCAGGTGGCCAAATTCTTACACATTGTACCTTCAAGATTTCCCTTCACTGGAACTAAGTAGCCCAAACCTATTCTAGCATAATGTCCCTGTGCACAAAGCGAGGTCCATAAAGACATGGTTTGCCAAGGTTGCAGTGGAAGAACTCAATTGTCCTGCACAGAGCCCTGACCTCAACCTCACGGAACACCTTGGGGATGAATTGGAACACCGACTGCACCCCAGGCCTCCTCACCAGTGCCTGACTAATGCGCTTGTGGGTGAATAGGCATAAATACACACAGCCTCAATCCAAAATCTAGTGAAAAGCCTTCCCAGAAAAATGTAGACTGTTATAACAGCAAAGGGTGGGGGTTATTTGGCAGCAATTCTCTATTAATGCCCATGGTTTTGGAATGAGCACATTTGGGTGTGATGGTCAGGTGCCGAGCTACTTTTGGCCATATAGTGTATCTATTACACAGAACACAAACAACATTTAAAATGTTCCAGTCAAACAACAGGAGAAACTATTTTTATTCTAACAAAAAACCCTGATTAAAATTATTTTTAATAAAAGGTTTTTTTTTTCATTAAAAAGAAAAAAAAATCCAAAACTGACATTAACACCCTAAGGAATATGGTAAATAAATGCAAACAAATTGTCATTCCTGAAAACTTATTAGTTTTTAAATTTTTGGCTGATTTGTCTAATTATAACATTATATTATTTTTCATTTACTCCCAGTCTCCCAGAGGTCGCACATCTGTAAATTCCCTTGATCACCCAATAATGTGGAGCAAAGAACTTTCAACATAAAAGGGACAGAAAGGTTGATAACCTGGACAAATTAATTAACGGGGACAAAAATACATAAGCAGTTAAAATACCATTAAGCACAATTAAGGCCATAAAGTTTTACATAATAAACACTTGGAAATTTGCCCAGAATCTGACCCATGAGCACACTGTCCCACTATAGAGTGAGAATGGTGAAGGAGGGAAACAAGAGCCCAAAGATCACAGGTGTAGAAATGCACAGTTTAATCAATTGGTGTAGTTGTCAAGTTTTAAAATCAACTCTGAACCTCCACTTTTAGATCAACACGTTGTTTGGAAGCATTGCAAGAGAGAAGCACATCTCACAAAATTCAGCACCTGAACTTTACTAAGCACCACTAGAATTACAATTGGTATTGGGTGTTGTAGTCAGATCAGTCAAACCTCTTGGTCATGCACACCATCAACATGTTTGATCAAAAAAAAAAAAAAAAAGGGGAACTGTAGAAAAGGAAAAGCACCTGATACACACTGCAAAATATGGACCACTGATGCCTTGTACCAGGATATTTCAGACCAAAAACATGGTTGCCTCTGCCAGGAGGTTCTGCCTTTGCCATAATGATGAGATAAACATACTTCCAAATCAACACAGAAATGGAGAAAATACAAAGCTAATGCTTAGTAGAACATCTCAGTCACTGGATTTGAACCCTACTGAAAACAATTGAGGAGAGAACTACACATGCACAAACCTAAGAATATAAAGGAGCTTAAAATGTTCTGCATGGAGGATTGGACCAAAATCCTTCTTTAAGCCTTTCCAACCTTGTTAGACAACACAGGAATTGACTCAGTAGTATTATTGTCTCCAGGGCAGTCGTCCCAAAATATTAATTGTAAGGATGCTGATAACTTTGAAAGCAGTGTTTTGTAGAAAAAATGTCACTACATATCTTTTGGAAAGAGGTAGCTAGGGATGAAAATGTTAAGCTGATTTATTAATACAACTGGTTTACTGACAAGGTCTTAAGATTCCTAATTGATTATTACCCTAGCAACTACTATATTTGCAATACCAAATCAAACAAATACTGTATATCAGCTATGGCAAATGTTTCAATTCAACATTTTAATTTCTTGGTTACTGAAAACCAGCCTGTATGTAAGGCAAAACTGAGCTTTGGCTGATTCACCTGGTGCTGGCAAAGTTGCCACATGTCTACTACTTTAACTCCTACTACTACTCAATCACAGGGTACTTATTCAAGGTTCGAAACCAGTTTAGTCGTGCCAGACAACGATCATTATTTCCAGCAACTACAGCATCGCCAGAAGAGTAACACAGCTAGAATTTCCAGAAATGCAGTGCAAGTTAAGCTTCTCATATCCACGTCAAGTGTGTTCTGTGGCTAAGCTACATTTGTAAAGAATGTGACAGTAGAACTAGGTGACATCTGCTTGCTGAAAAGGAGTCTTCTGCTGTGTCAGTGATGTACTTGTCTCCATTAACAAACCTACAGAGCCATGCAATGCCTAAGGCTCACAGTAGACTGAGCTTTCTGCCATCAGCTGTTATTAGACTAAACAGCACCACGTTTCCAACAGACAAGTTTATTGTGCCCCAGTGAACTTTCTGATGTGCGGTACTGACAACCTGCATTGCTATCTATGTTAGACTTCATGTTCTAACACATGTTCTAGCTGTGAGAGGACTATTATTGTGAAGTCTATACCTGAGTCACTGCTGTTGCTCTCTCCATTTGCTGATGCTGATTTAGACTCAGACACTATAAAAAAAAATTAGAGGGAAAAAAAAAGTTAACAATAACGATCAAACATTTTACAAGATGTAATGTGGTAGTTATTAATAGTAGCAGGGTGAAATCTTGATGTTTATGTATATGCATGATCTCACAACAACAAACAAATAAACCAACACACCTAGCCTGCGCACACTGAGCCTTCATCACAATGTTTTAGGCTAAGTAGTGCACACTGGAGGGGAACCTTTAGTGCCTTCAAGGCGTTCAGACAAGGCCTAAGTCTGGTCATCCCAAGAAATGAAAAAGGAGAAAACTGCTAATGCATATCCCATAGCGACTCCACTGAGACACATGTCTAAACAAAAACTGTCTAAAAGCAACTGCTATTTATTGAGTTCATATGCAATTAATTTATTATGCAATAAATAAACTATTATTATTTGGTTACCTTATACAATATGTTAAACACATTATCAAAGAATGTATGATGGTAAATGTCCACCTTATTTTCACTAGTCTTATCACCTGAGGTAAATGTAGAACTTGTGGAATTTAAACTATTGTACATCAGTGCTGAAAAAACACTGAATAATTCAACTTGGTCTCCTGCCTAAATTTCCCATATTTTTATAGTCATTCAGACTGTTTCTTCTGTGGACAGTGTGTGTAAGCTCGTTTCTCTGTTTTGATAAAGTGATCAAGCACGTGCATTGCAGACATCGCAGGTATCTGTTCGCAGACTAAATTGATGAGGCTTATTTCTGTTTGCCATGACACAAAACTGTAGAAATGATCAAATCTTGACTTTCACTATGTGAGGAAATCACTCTTAGATAGCAAGGTTTTAGAACTTTTAAGATAGACTGCATCTGTTATACTGGCTCCTAATCCAATGTGATCTCTGCAGAAAGCCCAGGCAAGATTATAAAGTATAAAAAAAAAATTCCAGTCATTTTGGTGAAATTTGTGTTTGTGTATGGTAGCAGTGTCAAAATATGATATAGCTGTGCACTGCGATTGAGGGACCCAAGCACAAAGGGTGAAGAGGTGCTTGTTTCATAAGCAAATGTTGGAATGTAGATGTTCTTATGTCACGTCACTGAACATGCATGTGAACTTTAAGACACATCACATGGCATCCAGTGCAATCACACAACATTTCTTGAAGGTGTATGAACCTGTTAATGATAATGTTGGACAGAGTCTACAATTCAATAATTTAATTACTAAAACCATTTTATTTTGCTTGAGCAGCAGGTTTCATTGCATGATGTACAGTGGATTATGCCACACTTTGTGTTTGAGTATTTAATTGTTAACGTTAGCTGTTAGTATTACGTTAATTTATTGCTTTGTCGTTGCAACACAATTTATCTACATTCCTAACTAATTTCGTACATGTACCTGAAAGTGAATGCTTATATTTAAGAAAAGTACCAAAAATCAAGCCCCATGGATACACCCTGGACCAATCTTTTGCAAGACCTTGATGGTTAACACTTCTGATGTGTGCCAAGTTTGGCCGTTTTTAAGCATGGCATCTCAAAAATGCAAAATATCCTAAAAGAAACAATAGAGCCTCTTGCAACATTGCTGCTTGGGCCCTAATTATTGGCTGAAAATCTCTATTTTAGCCAATTTTGGCTGTTTGCCAGAATTCAGCTGCAGCAACATCCAAATGGCTTCCCCAGACAGCTGCACATACAGTATTTGCAGGGAGAAAAAATATTACTACAGGCTTGTGGCTGTAAGCATGAACAGCAGCCTGTCCAGCTGGCCTTGAACTGGGAAAGCAGATTAGCGTGTGGCCACTAAAACCGAAATGCAAGTACGACAATGGGAGGACAGCCAGATTTGTTTATGAATTTGTGCTCAACGGAGAAAAAAAGGGACACAATTAAACATGGTTGATGAAAGTCACTGTTAACATTGGATTACGATTTTTTTTTTCTAATACTGATTACAATATTTTAAATACTGATTTAGTAACGAGAATCGGCAGTCTGGCTGACTGTGGTCACCAGGATGACTAGAATTTCCTAACATTCATGCCGGACTGTTTACGTCCACTTTATTATTTTAAGGTGGAAATGAAAACTCAGTAATATGTGGTGACCACCATGTGATTTATGCAAATGTTTATCTTTATGGAATTATATGTACTATAGGCCTACATTTGCAAAAATGCACAGGTCCCCAATGCCACAAGCTCCTCATCATACAACAGTCAGCTCTATTTGACAAACAGTGCATGATAAAACAACACTACATGAATGTTTTTGTGTGATTCCTTTTCATGAATAATGGTGTATAGCTAACTATACAATAGAAAAAAACATTCATTCATACATTGTACCTTTTGATTCTGGTGATTTGAAAACAGTCTCAAGAACCTTGTTTTTCTTTGACTTCTGAGGAAATAAAGTGCAATATTAAACATTAGAACTGTTTTGAGTTAAAAAATAATATGGTACAGACATTCTTCACTGGCATAACCAGATTTGAGGATTGGGTACAAATGTAGTTAAAGGCATGACAACGCGCGATAGATATGGAGCATTCTGTACTACGAATTGTTAAAGAGGCGGCGGTCTACCTTTGTTGCTTTAGCTTTGGCTCTTCTCTCCTCTATTGCCTTCTGCAGCTTCTCTTGCTCTTCTTTGCTGCCGTTCAGCACCACAATATCATCTTCGTGAAAGGGGTCTCCACACTATGAAACATTAGACAGTTCAGAATCAGTGCAACAGATGAGCACCCTTAGATATAAACTCAGCTTTTAATATTACAAGAAAGCATACGGTGTCTGTGCTTCATGGCCTGAAAATTACTGACAAAAAAGATACAGTACTACAACACATTTTATTTGTAATGCACCTCTTTCAGGCAGAGCATTTCAAAGTCTTGCTTAATCAAGCAACATTTGACCTGAAGCAATTGGCACCTAAAAATAGTTTCACCCATTTTTACCTCTTTCTTATTAATGTTTTCCTTCTAGATGTACATGATTGCATGTATTAATGTCATTTTATATTTTAATAGTTTTATGAGCCTCACTGCCTCAAAACAAATGTAAGGATTTCTCACAAAAGTTTAAATCAGTCTCATAACCAGCTTTTTAGCCAGAATTTTTGCTTGCCAGAATTCAGCTGCAGCATCATCCAACTGGCTTTCCCTGACTGCTGCACATATAATCACAACCTGATAGTGGGATCAACTTATCTTTATCATCGATAAGTAGGAACATTTGTAGGGGGAAAAAAATGTTCTGGCTGTAAGCATGAACAGCAACCCGCCCACTAGCTGGCCTTGATTAACTCCGTCTTAACTCTCTGTTGAAAGTGTTAACCAGAAATTCAGAAAACAGGTTAATGAACCGCCAAAGCAGGTTAGCGTACTGCCACTAAAACTGAAATGCTGAATGTGAGTAATAAAACCATACTTCAGTGGGAGCACAGCCAGATTTACTTGGTGATTTTTGATTAAAGGAAGAAAAAAAATACTTAATTAACATGGCTGATGAGAGTTACTGTTAGCACTGAGTAACATTTTTTTTTTTAAATAATCCTTATCACAGGTTTTTAACTAGCCTGATTTTGTTATAACAATCGGTTGTCTGGCTGGCTATGGTCTCCAGGATGACAAGAATTTCCTAACATTCACGATAAACTGTTTTCACTAGTTTTCAAAAGCTTAAGTCCACTTTTTTCTTTTAAGAATTAATGGGAATATTACATGCCTACATTCTTTCACTTTCAGTTGCAACCCGAAAAAGGATGTTTTGACCATTTTCAGGTTTTCCCTTCACAATGATGAGTCAGAAGAGAGTGCTGCCGAATGGGTGACATTTATTCCAAAAGCAAAAGATACGAGTTAGCAGAAAAGTTAGAAACGCCGTCCCTCTGTGGCTCACACACACTCACAGCCTCAACCCCCATCCCAAACCTATAATACACATAATGCAGTGCACCTAAACATTAATGCTGCTTTGTGGTGGTAATATGCAAGTTGTAATGAGTCTGTATATTAACTGATCTAAAGCCAATGCTGCTATAAACTAATTTAAAAGTAGAGAAGGAGTACATTACACTGTTCACAGTGTGCACGATCATGTTGATTTGATGTCACGCCATTAACAGGGAAGCAACTGCTAGCTGAGAAAATTACCCCAAGGTGACGAACTGAAATTGGCAGATGGACTCTGAACACCACCAGCATCCTCAAGAAGGCATAACAGGGACTAGGCATGTAACGATATATCGTGTGGCAATAAATCATGACAAATTTATGACGATTCGAATCGATGAAATAAAATTGAATTGCGATTATCATCAGGCTGTGTAATCTCTTAGTTTTTCCTACCTGTAATTGCATTGTTTAGACAGCAGAAGGCACAATAACATAAAATAGTGGGAATACACGTGACTTCACCCTAGGTGGAAGTAGTAACACTAATGCCACGAAAACGCACACAAAAAAAGCAGATCTAAAATGTTCATAAAAGTTTATTAAGAAAAGGCCTATTTATTATTCACTTTTTTATTTTTAATAAAAGTAATATTTTAGATAATAGAATATATTGTACTACATCCTTTACAAATGTGTGTAAATTATTGTTGATTATTAAGAAAATGAAATAAAAGTGTTTAATTTAACAAAAGGAATATTTAAGTTGATAAAGAATAGGAAAATAAATGTTGCTTTTTTTGGTAATAAAATTTTCTTCTTTTTTTTCCAAAAATATCATGGGAAAATCGAATCGTGAATCCTATATCGTGAATTGAATCGAATCATGAATTGGGTGAATCGCTACATGCCTAACAGAGACTGTACTTCTTAAGGAGGCTGAAGAGCTTTGGAGTAGGAGTAAGGACCCTCACGAATTTCTACCACTGCACAATCAAGATCGGGTTGCATCACGGTGTGGTTTGGTCATTTGACTGCACAGGGACTAAAACTGCTGCAAAGAATTACCAAGACCGCAACCAAAATCATCAAGCTCCCTGGACTCCAAGGAATTTCCTCCACCCACTGTTTAAAGAGGGTAATGAGCATCACCATGGATGCCGGTCACCCTGCACACAGCCTGCTTGCACCACCCCCTTCAGGTAGACGTTACAGAAGTATCTCCACCTACACCACCCGCTTTAGAGACGACAACTTTCCACAGGTTGTCAGACAAGTAAACTCAGTTTTTTAAGAAACCCCTATTGCATGGAACATTATTATGGATCACTCATCCACTGCTCATACATGGAACTGCTATTTGTCATTTGCACAACACTGTTTTTCAGCCACATGTTTGCACTACATCTGTTTATACACCTTTCATGTTTGCACTATTAGTCCATTTTACACTGTCTACTGTATACTGTACTTGTTTAAAATGTTTGCACTAATGTTGGGCTTGCCCTCATGTCCTGCATTTTATGTTGTATTGCACTGTCTACTGTTTTCTGCAATGTCCTTTGTTTTCTGTCCTTTGTCTTTTTTTTTTTTAAGGAACTGGAAGACCACTCTGGCATAAGAATTTCATTGTATTCTCTGAAAGCACATGACAATAAGACGTGAAACTAAACCTGAAACCTGAGTTGAGGGAGAGATTTCAGTGGCTTTTACCAGTTGCTACTTCACCTTGACTGCAGTGCAACTCTTTACTCTCTAACTCTCCGATTGTTTTTTTGCGGAGTTCCTATGCAAAACGATAATTGTTGATAAGTAATTGGATATTGTGGCTATGTAATATCATGTACATATGATAATATTGTTATTGCCTAGTTCGAGTTTTTTTTTGAGTATTTCCAGTGAAGCTTACAATCATCAGGAAAGCAATAGGAGACTATTGAAGGTAAATAGACTTTTTTTCTTTAAACAGTAGCTACCTATATATTTAATGCGAGTTTAAAATTTCAGGTCAGTTGGCCAAGTAGTTTTCAAGATATGGCTGACAGTTCTGGACTATATACCAAAGATTTTGGGCATTTCAGAGTGACGTGCATAAAATTAATAATAAATATGCATAAATAAAATTATTAAACATTCACTAAAACTAATAAATTATTATTTAAGATCTTACAGTGCAAGTATTAATTAAAAATTATGCAATTTAGATATGAATACATTCCAAAATTCATACGGTTCTACAGCTAAGCTGTAAAAACTGCAAATGAAGCAAAAAATGCAAATTTGTGCTAAGAAGTTAAACTATTTATGTAGCACTATCTGTATTAGCATTATTATCCTTAAGTACCTTGTATGTAGAGTATCCCTTTTATGTTTACATAGAATTAATTCAGTTTGCTACTAAGTCTGCATGTCACACTCTGCTGATTTATCCTTTTTATGGTGGTTTTGCATGTCCCAACCATAACTCTTACTTTTATGTTTGATTAGATGTCTGCGGTGGTAGTTGTTTGCACTAACTTGGATAAGAATTTTGCTTAACCAGCTTACAGCTTGTTTCAATAGCAGGGAATTATTCAACCTGCACCCTGAACCAACTAAGGGGAAAATTCCACCCATGTCCCAACCATAACAGCTTTTTCTTATGGAATATTAAAATACTGTGATATAGCTCCAGCTAACTATTTTAACTGTTGTTGTTTGATAGGATCTAAAATTTTAAATCATAAATACAGTGAACCTGCAATAAAACTCACACCTTTAAGTAAAAATGTCATATCAATGTATCCATGCCATTCCAGAATGATGTGGTATTAAAAAAAGAAATTATCTAGATCTGAAAGTTAACAATATCAATAATGCATTATTTTTGGAAGGGGAAAAAAAGTAATATTGGTTTTATTTAATTATTTTATACTAGAAATAATCTCAGAAAACGTATTACCAAATAATGTTATGGTTAGAACACAAAAAATAGTGATGGCCATATGAAGCTTCATGTTATTTTATTAAACTTTTAGAAGCACAGATTGATATTTTTGTTTCAGTCTCTCCAGCAACTGGGACCTGGGTGGCTGTTGTTTATAATGATCGATGGTGACCTGGTGTAGTTGAACAATTGAATAGCATTCGGGCAACAATAAACTTTATGAAATCACTGGAGGGGAAAAACAGGTTTAAATGGCCAGAGAAGGAGGAGCGTGACAGAATACCAGTGGCAGAAATTTTACGCAGTCTGGACAAGTCACCTCAGCTTGCATCCAGGAGACACTTTAGTTTGCCCAAGGACACATTCCTTCAAGTAGAGGCCATAATGGCCAAGATAATGAAATAAAATGGCATTTTTATGCATGCAGTTTAACTATTTCTGAAGTTGGCTCTATAATACAGTTTGCAAATGGGAAGTAAAAGTGGAAGGTTGGATTCTATTTGGATTCAGGATTTTCTATGTGTATTTATAAACCCAATATGTGGTTCCAAATTTGTCCCAACCATAACAGTAAGAGGTGTTGTATATACTTGTGTCTTTTATATATATATATATATATATATATATCACACACACACACACACACACACACACACACACACACAC
>JAOTRR010000018.1:10191194-10204382 GCA_028570945.1 Gogo arcuatus | reverse complement strand
TATATAAATAAAAAAAATAATTTTTCTTGATAGTTTTGGGTCTTTTGTGTGGTTTTTTGATGTAGTTGGGCAGAAACCTGTCAACACTGAACAATGTTACCTCAAACATAGCTGGAAAATGGGTTCAAACAAGCTACTAGACTGTATGCTGGATGGCTGTATGTTGTCAGCAATTCACCTGCCAATTACAGTGTTACTCTAGGTTACCATCTAGTGAGCTTTTTAAAGCATACAGCCAATAGTGAAAGCCACTGAACTTAATTTTGTTTGGGGTCGTCCTGCCCCACCGAACTCTATGGTCATGAGCTGCTGTTGAGTTTAGTCTACAAAAATATAACGTTGAAAACCTTTTCAGTTAATTTTGGTCACTACAAAACTTTATCAATATGCTTCAAATGACAGTTTATGGAAACCAGTTATAAAAGGATATTGTAATGCATGTGATCTCAATGTTGTATTGTCCTGTTGCCTAGCCTTAATACACATTACTTCCTGTTCATAGACAGGGTATGTCTGCTTGTTTTAAATAGATTGATTCTCTCAAACCCACTGACATGACTTCTTTTTCTATTGCAGAAATTGCAGGGACTGGGGTCTCTTTTCAAATCAGTAAAGCTTGACCCTCCCTGCATCAACTCGACCCCGTCTGCTATGTACCTGAACAACCCGTATGTCAAGTCAGCTCTCCATATCTCTCCTGATGCACTTGCCTGGGAGATCTGCAGGTGATTTGTTCTAGCTCATCATCCTTAATATTTATTAGTACCATACTAGAGAATTGGAGAAAGATATTGGTGCAAACGAAGCCTTATTTTAAACGGTCAAAATCTCTTTGCTTATGAGAGGTTAATACTTGTATTGTGGTGTCTACAGTGCTGAGGTCAATCTTAACTATAAACGTCTTTACATGGATGTGAAGAAGCAGTACCTGAAGATACTTGGAGCACTGGTGAGTTGGCTAGGAATGCATCAGTACCTATACTGCCATTGGTCTGATACCAAGCTTATTTACTTGTAAATTGTTCTGATAAACATCTGATGCCAGTTGATCCTAAGTTTAGTATAATGTTATCGCGTTAATGAACAGACGACACGAAAAGTGTCCCCTCTGGCAATCTGGATGCAGATCATGGGTAATGAGGGCAATTGTAGCCAAGCAGATTGCTAGCTGTGCTCTGCAAAAATAAGAGGAAGAACTACAGCATCTTCCTACAATACAAATAACCTGATGAAGCGTAAAATTCAGCAAGAGTTGTTCACTGCTAGCAGCACATGCTAGCAACCAGTGCTGCAGTGAAAATGGGCTAGGGGAAAAATGTCTACAGGCAACCCAAAAATAATGGCTCTTTCCCAGTGTGTTGTCCTTGATCAGCCACTGTAAAATAAGCGTGAGCTTGTGACGCAATGGGGGGGGGACTACTTTACTTGCATCTGTACAGAAGCACTTTCTATAAATGAAACAAAACCAGCTCTTTTCCATTGCAACATTTCTCTAACAAGGTGGCTAATGCGCTTCATTGAGTTGATTTAAATGTTGTAAAGAACAAGCCAAGTAGCCTAAGCTCATGCACATGCATGTATTTGATGGTCATTATTTAAACCAGGTAAACATGAACAGCTAAAATGTTTTGTCTATGATTCCCCGGATGTAATACTAAGCAAGGACAAGTCTATCTCAGGGTGCTGTACATTCACACTTCTTTACACTTAGGAGTAATTTAGTGTAGCCAGTTTACCTACCAACAGGATGTCTGGAGGCGGAGGAACCTGGTGAACCTGGAGGAAACGCATTACAACATGCAAAACTCTGCAGGCAGTAACCCGAGCTCAGGATCTGAACTGGGACCCTGTTGCTGTGAGGTAGCAATGCTACCTATTGCACTATTGTGCAAGTAATTAAGATTTAGCCACAACATGACAGAGCAGTGAGAGTTCACTTAAGTGGTAAGAAACTCTGTATGTGGAGAGCAAATCATTTCCACTCTGACATTGTATCCAATGTTCTTATGAAGGCTCTTGCACAGAATTGACTCGAGCTAAGGGAAGTACTTTCCAAATATGCCTTTAAATTGTATTTAAATGCTCCAGTATTTAAAAAAAAAAAAAATCTTGAGTGAAACCCGTTCAAAGATGGCTGTTCATGCATCATAAGGTTCTTTCTATTATGTACAAACTGTAAGTAACAGCACAGCATCTTTACAGAAATACCGGGTGCTGGTGTACAATGGGGACGTGGACATGGCCTGCAACTTCCTCGGCGATGAGTGGTTCGTTGAGTCCCTTCAGCAGGAGGTTGGTTTCCGCTCAGCTTTTTCTACTCTACACGTTTCCTACAGAGCCAGTGAAATGTGAAATGGTTCTGTGGCAGGTTCAAGTGGAGCGCAGGCCATGGCTTTACTACAATGGTGAGACGCAGCAGATTGGTGGTTTTGTCAAGGAGTTTTCAAATCTGACATTCCTTACTATCAAGGTAAGTATAATTAAAATCTACTACTAGCATGAATGCCTAAATGCAGAAACTGTTCCACTGACTTATTCAGAATGAGGGCTTTACTCAAATGTCTAAAAGCATCTTTTGTGATCTACAGTATTTTAAGTGCGAGTTTATTTAAAAAAAATTTTTCCCCCCTTCAGGGCGCTGGTCACATGGTCCCCACCGATAAGCCCATAGCAGCCTTCACCATGTTCAGCCACTTCATCACAAAACAGCCGTACTAACGTTCATACACATTTTGCACTGAATCACTGTGAAGCACACTGTTCTAGAGTAATCAAATGCTGGTGTAGGTGTATATTGGCTGCCTGTGTGGTTTGTTTGTTTGTTTGTTTGTTTTTGTTTTTAAAGTCTTTTCTTGTTGTGTTTGATTCATGAGGGATTGTGAACGGCACACTGCAATGCTACATTTTGCTTCAAGGGACTGCATAATCCTGACATGAGGAGCTTTACTATAGTAGCTCCTAATGCTTGACAGAGTCTGGTTTTTAATAGTCAACTGTTCAAATGATTCTCTGTATCTTGCAGGAAGCAGCATTTTTAAATTTTAACAAGTGCAAAAGGGATTAGTATAAGAAGAAATCCATGACCAAAATGAATATTGGAATCATCTGGCCCTGGTTTTCTCCAGTTGCTCAGGGTTGCTTTAAATTACTTTGAATTTCTAAACAAAGGTATTGATGTGCTTTTACAATGGTTTTTTTGTTCCTGATTGATTTGTCTATCAAAAATAAAATTGACATTTTAATTAATACATTGAGTAATTTGTTAGAATTATGGACAGACCAAATGATAAACATTTTCTGAAACAATTTAATAATTTGTCTAATTTCAGTCTCCAGTAGTCAGGAAAAACTTTTACTTTTTCTATTTAAAAAAAAAAAAGGTGATTGGTTCTGGGGGGGGGGGGGGTTATGCTCCTGCTGTGGCATAGTGTATGATGTGCAATAGACTCAGAAGAAATTAGCATGTATTATAGGGGCATGAAATGATTGCAGTCTTATAATCTAAAATTGGTATGCATCGACATGGCATATCCCCCCCCCCCCCTTTTTTTTTTTAAAGCAGTGTGAAGTAGATGCATATTTTTGCATAATACAGTAGTGATTTATATTCTAAAATCAAGTACACATCAAGGACACAAGGCAAGGGAGGGTATAATATGTCCACTTTTTACACAGATTATAAAATATTCAGGTGGCTTTGACTCTGTAGTAAGCACTTATTAAAAGTGCATCTGAATGGAAATTTAAAAAAAAAAAATACAAGCGGGGAGGGGGGGAGTGTAAAAGATGTCGGGCTCTTAAGACATCCTCTTCTCAATCAGCTCCTTCAGCCCACTCTGGAAATGGAGATCAGCGCCAACAGTGATGTAGCCCTGGAAGATCACAGGGTAAATAGTGAGTTTGAATTACAATTTGCAGTGGAACTTGGATCAAAAGGTCAAATTTGTCATAACTTACATCGTGATACTCAACCACATCCTTGATGAGGTTGAGTCCATCTGGCAGAGGGATCTGTACACCTCTCTTAGTGTAATCTTGCATTGTAATTGAAAGAAGAAAACAAGGCATGACTTCCATGCACAATTGTTAATATATGCAGAGCTGTGTGGTTTAAAAAAACCAGGAGTCTACTGTAGGGGATGATGTTCTGGCATGGATGCATTAGGAATGTAACTGAATATGAATACATTACAAATACTTTATTTTAAAGGAAGGGGACTGAAAAAAAAATTGCCTAAACATGAAGGGTTCTTGTGTGACACAGGACAAAGTCCACATTCATGAATGTGCAGATATCCTTAGTAACTGCCTTGCTTGGGTCATGGGGGTTTAAATCGGGCTACTAGTTTTTATATTATGGGGACATAGAATCAAGTGAATGGGTTGGGAAATATCACATGCTGGAATAAGCGAAAATAACTGTGGAAGTGGGATTAAAAACAATCCTGAATACACCTCTACTTAAGTACAATTATAACCTCAAGTGTTGTAGAACCGTTGGAGCCAGAATTCAAAGAACATGCTGGCATTTCTACTTCTGGTGTTGTTTCCCCCCCCACCCCCCATGTTTCTAGGGATATAGCGTTCATAATTAATTTTTAAAAATTGATTTTAAAAAAAACCTTCTGGTTTAGGCCATGCCCACTTTGAAATTCAATCTGAATTTAGATACAGATACTGATATTAGGATCATTAAACATGCAGATAGCAGTATTGCATTACACCCCTAGTACACATACAGGATGAGTTGTACATTGTGAAGAATGTTCTATGCACTGAAGGCTAGAAATGCAAATTGTGAATCACTTACTGTTTAAAAGGGGCACGATAGTCACTTGGAGCAGAGCCTTCAGTGGTGCTTGCAGTGGAATCAGCTGCAGATAGTGTAGATTCAGACAGTAGCCGTCAAATGTGGAATCTTATTCTTAAGTTCTCACAAAGCAGTAACTTAAACCAGAGGTAAACTGAACATCAAACGTTGTCTTACCGCTAATGACTCCAAAGCAGACTGGTTAGAAAAGATTTTAAACCTTTTTAAAAAAAAAAAAAAAAAAGAAAAGTTATCCATTGTGTTCCAAATATTCAGACTCATTCACTTAATGCACACTATTATATCAGAAAAAAATCTAAAATTGACTAAATGTACATTGACATTGAGTCTACATACAATATTCCATAATCGCAAAGTGAAAATGTTTTTAGAATTTTATTTGAAAATGTATTCAAAATCAATAAATGTATCACTGAAATATCTAATCTAGCAAAGTACAGTGAGGGGAAACAAGTATTTTGGTCATTTTTGTTATTTAATATACGTCCACTGCACATCTCCATTTCAAATTTACACACTTTAACTTTGTACTCATAATTATGACCCAAGAAGTATGTATTTATAAGCATAAACAAATATGTTTATGTAGGAAAAGCTATTCAGGCACCACAGATTATCAACACTGGAACTTTGTTGTAAAGCTGTTGATGGCAATTATAGTTTATCTATAGTACGAAGTAAATATGTTTTTGTAGCATTATGGTTCAATTCTGGCCCATTCCTCTTGGCAAATCATCTTCAATTACCCAAGATTATGAGGGTCCCTCTGATGGACTTGCAATTTCAATGGGATTCAAGTCAAGAGACTGACTAGAACATGAAAGGCCTTCTTGAGGTATTTAGGCTGTATATTTGGATTCATTGTCGTGTTGAAACATCCATCCTAGATTTACTTTCTTGGCTGATGAGATTAAAATCGCTTCTATGTCAACATGTCATGAGCTGAATTATTGCCAAAGTGTTTTATTTTTATAGTTATATTGCTCCAAAAGAGTTCTGATTTGTCTAAATGCTTTTAGACATGCATCTCTGTGCTTCTTTTCTTGCAGAGGGGTTTTGCGTGGGGTTTCGGAACAGAGATGATTGTGGTGCAGTTCATTGCTCATTATTCTGTGTAATTGTTCCTGCTGCATTTAGGTCATCCTGCAACTCTTTTTGATTGACTGCTGGCTTACCTTCTTATGTTCTTAGCTCTCTTACCTTCCTCATCATTATTTTGAGAGTGTATTGTGAAATCTTGTGTGGTGCACCTGTCTGGTGGTGATTAGTTGATGTTTCATGAATTTTACACCTGCATCTTGTCGAACCAATTGTACTGACAGGGATGTTCAAGGTCTTTGTTATGGCTCTGTAGCTTTTTCTATTTGAATGTTTAATAATGTCGTCCCAGAGAACTTTAGGAAGCTGCTTCTCCTATACCATGATTGCTACTTGTTTCATAAAAGGTTCCCAGCCAATGCCAAAATCTTTTAGAATGACACTAGGTCTAATTTGCACAAGAACATTCTTTTTGCAGCACTTATATGTAACTTTCTTAACTTTACAAATTTATAGTTTAATATAATATCCGAATACTTTTTTCCAGTCAATTTCATATTGTATGTATTATGAATATATACGTTTTTGTTCATATTTATAAGGACAAAATCAAAAGACATTGTGTGTAAATTTTAAGTGAATGTATTCCTGGAAGTACATTAAATAACAAAAACAATGGTGTCTGAATACTTAACTATATGCCCAAAAGTTTATGGACATCCTGGCTGTCACAACTATATGTTCTTGTTGAACATCCCAGATTTAGTCCCCCTTTGCTGTTATAACCTCCACTCTTTTGGGAAGGCTTTCCACTAGATTTTAAAATGTGGCTGTGGCAATTTCCCATTCAACCACAAGAGCATTACTGAGGTGAGGCACTGATGTTGGGTGAGCAGACCAGGGGTGAAGTCAGCATACCAGTTCATCTCAAAGGTGTTCAGCGGGGTTGAGGTCAGGGCTCTGTGACAGCCACTTGAGTTCTTCCACTCTAACCTTGGCAAACCATGTGTTTATGGACCTCGCTCTGTGCACAGGGGCATTGTTAAAGTCCAAGGAACTCTCTGCAGACCTCTGTGATCAAGTTTGGATTTTTTTTTTTTTTGAGAAATAGATCTGAGCAATGTTCGCAGGAGCACAGTGGGCACCATCATTGTGAAATGGGAGAAGTACAGAACCAGGACTCTTCGTACAGCTGGGAGTCTGGCCAAACCCACTAACCAGGCTGAAAGGGCTTTGGTCAGGGAGGTGACCAAGATCCTAATGACCATTCTAACAGAGCTTTAGAAGTCCTCTGCATGGGGAAAACCTGCCGGATGGACAACCATCTCAGAAGTATTCCACCATTTAGGCCTGTATGGTAGAGTGGCTAGATGAAAGCCCTCCTGAGTAAAAGCATATGACAGGTACTTAAAAGACTCTGTGAACAAAAAAGATTCTCTGGTCTGATGAGACAAAAATTGAACTTTTTGGCCTGAAAACCATTGTGCTATGTCTGACGAAAACCAGGTACTGCTCTGGAACTGGCTAATATGATCCCTATGGTGAAGTGGTAGTGGTAGCATCATGCACTGGTGTGCTTCTCAGTGGCAAGGACAGGAAGATTGTCAGAGTTGAGGGAAGCACGAATGCACCGAAATACAGAGAGGTCCTTGAACAAAGGTTCACCTTTCAGCACAACAAAGACCTGAAGCATACAGTCATGACAATGCTGGGTGGCTTCGAGACAAGTCTCTGAATGCCCTTGAGTGAACCCTTAGAAAATCTGTGGAGAGACCTGAAGATGGCAGTTCACAGACACTCTCCATCCAGTTGGATGAGCTTGAGAGAACTTGCCAGGAAGAATGGAAGAAACTGTCCAAATCCACAGGTGTAAAACCTGTAAACGATTTACTCAAAAATACTCAATGTAATTGCTGCCAATGGTTCTTCAATAAATTTGCAAAATATTTCTAAAAATTTGTTTTTCACTTTTTCATTATGAGCTATTGTGCATAGATTAAAATACATTTAAAATTAAATCTATAACACAAGTGCAAAAACTGAAGGGGTCTGAATACTTTTGCGTATATGTGGTGTATACACTTTATATAAACCCAAGGAAGATGGCAGAATGTTTAAGCTTCATGTACCTTCTCAGGTCCAGCTGTACAGCCAGTCTCTTCTCCTTTATGTACACCTTGGCATTGAATTTGGTCTCCTACCCATACAGCAAAACATTTTTATATTGCACTAAGGTCAGATATGGAGAAGATTCTGTGCCAGATACTAGAAAAGCAGTCACAAGGGGTGCAATTCCCAGTTGCATTCCATTTCGCTGTGATTAGTGTGTTAAATTAGTGTCATGCTGAAATGCAATCACAGCCCTAAGCCATATTTGAGGGCATGGTTGAAGTCTGACATCATCAGCAGGCCCTGAAACATTTTCCAGGAAGAGTTGGCACCTGTTGACTGCATTTTCACATTTTCCTTCCAATGTAACTGCTTTTCTATCTGACATGGAATCCTTTCCATAGTCAGAAATATAAAAGCCCTTTTGTTGTTATGATTCATGCGTATTATGGGAAGTCCATACCATGGTCATACTGCTGAGCTGGACAGGCAACTTTCCTGCAGGTAGGATCAGCACTCTGACACCAGCATGTACAACTACCGTCGCCCCCGATGTCTTGATGCTAGACTTGGGAGCTGATGTTACCTCAATTTCCAATGAGATTGGGGCATCCACCAGAGCAGGGTTCTGAAGGAGAACCAAAAACAAATGGTCCATTACACATTGGGATTCTGGCTTCCTAGATGTCTGTTACTCCATTATTCTGTGCAAACGTTTGCATCCCCCATGGTTCCATCCATCCATTATCTATACTGCTTATCCATCAAGGTTGCGGGGGAAGCTGGAGCCAATCCCAGCTGACTTTGTGCAAGAGACAGGGTACACCCTAGGCAGGTCGCCAATCTATCACAGGGTTAACACAGAGATGAACAACGTGTCATACTCACATTCACACCTATGGGCTATTTAGAGTAGCCAGTTGACCTAATCCACATGTCTATGAACTGTATGAGGAAACCTCCCCCATGGTTTTTGAATGAAAATGTCCCACTTTTTAATCAAAAACCCAGGAGAAACGCATTCAGAAAGCTCTCACCAATAGGATGATTGCTCCAAAGTAAGTGGTCCTGAGAAGCATCTCCAAGTCTTTTGGCATCTGAAAAGATTTTAACAAGATTACTCAAGGTTCTTTTCCTCAATATAAAATATTCCTGTATGTCTTGTTCAGTCTTACTCGTTCATTCACTACGTGCATCCTGAACACCCCTCCTTTGAAATATGAGTAGAGTCCACTGTCGAAGAAGTACTCAGAGAGAACCATATAGATCATGCGCTTGTTCTCGTTCAACACTGGATTCACAGAATAATTCTCCAGAATGTCATTCTCGTTCTGCAGGTCATAGAACATCCCCTACAGAGAGAAAGATTCATTCAGAAAAATCCTATCAACACAGAAAAATACTCAACACTCTACAACTTGCTTTTTTTCTTTGTTTCGTATGACAAAGCATGAGAAAAAAGTAAATAGGTTTCAGCGAGCACATGTTCCTCAGGCATAACTGAGTTTATATGATAAGTAACATCAGTGGTAATAAACCACTTACCCTGAAATCCATATCAAGACTGCTGCCAGTAACCACTGGGTCACTCAAGAGTGAGTAATCAATTCCAATGTAACTATCCACTTCTGCACGCACTGCATGGGCACAAACGTTCGTGCTTAGAACTCCTAATCTTTTCCAGCACATTTCTACACTGATCACGCACATGACATGCATGACAACCAAACCATCTGTATATTAAAAAAAAAAAAAAAAAAAAAAGTCAAATGTGCAGTCTGACCTGGAATTGTCTCCAGCAGTTGGTTGATCAGCACTAGACCAGCATGATTCAGAGCAGGGCAAATCTAAAATAAGTATACAAGTTATGTTAATATTATTCTGTCTTATAAAGAACTTATCTAGAAATGGACAAATTGCTCTTTCAGCATGAAAACAAACCTGCCGATTTAATATGAAGCGCATTCCTGTGGTCAGGAAAGTGGCAACAAAGTCGTAAACCCTCCTGTAAACATGAAGATGCATATTAAAATGAAAATGCTTCTGAGCCTCAGGTATTTTACTTGTTATTACCACAGCGTATTTGAATTCTCAAATCTGTTAGTCAGAAGGCATTGATTAATTTTCTATCACAGCAGCTCTGACAATAATTCCAGCTACGAGACAAATCACAGATTTACATTAATGCGCTTGTTCTATAATGCATTATCACTTCTATAGTAATAGCTCGTTCACATGGACTTGTGTGGTGGATGCTCCACATAAAAGTCTAATAAAGGGGTTAAAAATATGTTCTTATTTAGCAAAAAATATAATGGTTGATATGTTGAAGCTTTCTGCGAACACACTTCCTGAACATTTATGGAAGGACTCTCATGTGTCAGTGCTTTGTAACAGTAAGTTTTCTGTCATGGGAAAGTCTTCAGGACAGAGGACATCGTGCTTTCCAGGTTCTTGGTAAGATCATGAGAGATAGAGAGAGACAGACAGAGATTGAGAGAGAGGGAGGGGAAGTGAAAGAGGAAAGGATATACAGTATTAAGACAGAACTTAACAGCTTCCAGAACAGGAACTAACTTATTTTGCAGACAACATTAAATGTAACTATAAACTAATATAATGTACAACAAACCTTTAATTAATAGGAAAATCACCATTGGTAAATTGCCATGGTATAAGAGGAATGCAACACCTTGGGACATGCTGTAATAGGAAAATAATCTATTTTCTGGGTGGTAACGGGGCATAACACATTGTTCTATAACAGCTGAATATGAACATCCTGCATATGATATGACAATAGACAGTATAACTAGGCGTTACTGTAAAGTTATTAATAATAAGTAGGCAGTACCCAAAAGTCCCACCAAACTTGGCCTTCATCTTGGCAATGGAAGCATCACAGCTGACATTGCCAATCTTGAGACGGCCCTCGTAATCCTTGGCAAGATGGAGGGTGGTGTTGATGTATACGCCTTCTGCGGAGGCGTTGATGGTACCTTCATCCTGTCTGATAGAGAAAAGAGATGTCTGTCAGCTGAAGTTTGCACCGAATTATCTGCAGATTTGTGAGAGTGTACTTTTTGCACACGTTTTCCTGCTTAATATTGGTGGAAAATTAAGCATTATTTAATGATTAATTGATTAATGCATTGCTAAAGCACTCTGGTTCAGCAAGGACAAATGGGTTACTCTAAGCAGATGCAAGCATTACATTACAAACTTACAATAACCAGTAGATCACACGTCTCTGGACGTTGAGGGTAATAGATGAGTTGTGCACATCAAAAAGCAGTCCATCTACGGGCTGGAAACTCAGATCTGCAGTCAGGTTCAGCTCTGTTATCTTAATACTGGTGGATAGAGAGAGGATTAGGACCAGGAGCTTAATCTCTAATCTTTACAAAGACGTCATAGACTGACACTTTAGGATTAATGAATCCACCATAGACTAGTTGATCATAATAAATAGAACAAAATCAATTAAAATGTACATGAACATTATTTGTTCTTTTTAAGATTCCAAACTTTAAATGTTACATGACTCTAACGACTTGTTTCCTTCTACAAGAGCCTGAATCTGTGTACACAGTGAGTGGACAAAAAAATTTTTTTAGAATGTGTCTGACATTTCTTATTTTTATTCACTTGGAAAAATGTCGTTACCATTTGCCATACATTTTGAGTACATATAGGTGAATTCTTACACAGTTATTGTTCTGTAACGATCATGAAAAAACAATTGTTGACATTTTCATCTTGGTCTTCACCAACAAAATGAACATATTAGTTGCTTTATCGACTTATTAAACTAACAGTAAACTTCACCAATATTGTTGATACTGGAGGTTAAATGTGTGGACATTTAATGGTTACAAAATCTCACTCATCACTTAAGTACATCTCATCCTTTGTGTGTGAACAGAGTTTGCTTGAGGAAGAACTGATATTCTTCCTCTCTTTACACTAGGCTAAGGGTGAATGTTCTTGCTTTGTGTTTGTATTTAATATTCAATGGAACAGTCTGGTAAAATGAAGGCTGCATAAAAACACAATAAATATAATATGAAACTAATTATGGTAAAGTAAGACGCTTACACTTTTACATTTTCACATTTACACTTGGCTGTTTTATGCAAGTAACAGGACTATATCTGCAAGGAAATTATCCACATAACTTAAAGTTAATAAATTCACTTTTGCAACAGATTTAAATCAGATCACCCAAAGCACTACAAGAAGTCTAAGACGCATTTTAACCACATGTTAAACAAGTGTAAATGCATGTCTCCCCAAGCCACATTTAACAAACAAAATCCCTTTGAATAGGTGATGGATATGCTTGGTGAATGTTGAAGCTGACGGCTTTAAAAACATTAGCAAGATTTTTAAAAATCACTATTTTTGAGACTGGAACAATCTTATTTATAAGACAACTAAAAACAAGGAACAACAGTAAAAGTCAGGGTTTGAAGGTAATGTGCTGTTCTGCGTATTAACATGATTTCAGCTATCAAACTTCAGTCTGTCTGACTGGACATATATATCATGACCTAAATATTATAAGGTTCTGTATAGATGAATGTTAAGAACGAATGAAAGATGGAACCTTATAATCAGGTCAAGATTTGATAAGTGAACTGTGGTTATCAGGATACAATGATTGATTGGAGGTGTAACTAACTCTGTAATGGAATACTGGAGATTCCCCTTCTTGCCGTGCATCTCTGGCATGGTGATACCTCCCAGCTCCTGCTCCACAAACGTCTGTGTCTCATGTTTCACTACAGAAAGTACAACAAGGCCTTCTAAATGCAGTGGTGGAATGTAATTAAGTACATTTATTCGAGTACTGCACTTAAGTACAAATTCAAGGTACTTATACTGTACTTGAGTATTTCCATTTTATGCAACTTTATACTTCTACTCCACTACATCTCAGAGGTGAATACACTCCCCTGCCAAAAAAAAAGTCTCACACTCTAATATTTGGTTGGACGGCCTTTAGCTGTGATTACAGCATGCATTCGCCGTGGCATTGTTTCGAAAAACTTATGCAATGTCACAACATTTATTTCAGTCCAGAGTTGTATTAATCTTTCACCGAGATCTTGTGTTGAGGATGGGAGAGTCGAACCACTGCGTAAAGTCTTCTCCAGCATATCCCAAAGATTCTCAATGGGGTTAAGGTCGGGACTCTGTGGTGGCCA
>JAOTRR010000018.1:10173692-10184773 GCA_028570945.1 Gogo arcuatus | reverse complement strand
GGTCCCAGGAATCGAACCGGTGACCCTTCAGGCCCAAGGCTGCTTCTCTAGCCTTTTAGTTCTTTTTAGCAGACTAAAGCAGGTTCTTTTGTAATATCTGCATATCTGTGACTTTCCCTCACCAGTCTCTGTCTTGTTATTGCTCTGAGTTTTGAGGGATGACCTTGTCTAGGTAGTGCTTGGGGGGTGTGATGCAGCAAAAGAACCTGCTTTAGTCTGCTAAAAAGAACTAAAACTTGGGAAAGAGTTCACCTTTCTTCGGGACAATGGTTCCAAACAAAAGGCCAAGAAATGCAGGAGTGACTAAAAACAAAAATGTTCTACATTGGCCAAGTCAATGTTCAGATATGAATCTTTGTGAGAATCTGTGGCACTGTTTGAAAATTGCAGTCAGCAAACTAACATATAGAACCTGGAGAAAATCTGCCAGGAAGAATGGGCAAAACAAACTGAAAAAGCTGTTATTGCAGAAAATGGTGGTTCTACCAAGTACTATTCCAAAGGGGTTGAATACTTAAGAAAACAGCATTTTTAGTTTAGTTCTTTATTTTTATATATTTGTTGAAAAAGAATACATTTTGAATACATTTTTAAATTTTACTTTAAGAGCAAATTGGTTTGCAATAAAAATACTGGTTGAAACAATCTGTGTAAGTGTCATTTGTAATCCAAATTAATCTAATGGCTTTTAATGCAGTTGAATAATTTTGCAAGGCAATGTATTTGCCCGTTCTTCTTGGCTCAAGCTCTGTCAGAACACATGGAGACTTTTGGTGAACAGTAATTCTCAAGTCTTGCCACAGATTTTCAATCAGATTGAGGTCTGGTCTTTGACTGGGCCATTCTAACATATTAAGGTTTTTTTAACCACTCCAGCGTAGCTTTGGCAGTGTATTAAGGGCCATTGTCTTATTGGAAGGTAAACTTCCATAACAGTCTCAAGTCTCTTGTAGATCGGACCAGATTTCTTCTAGGATTGCCCTGTATTTGGCTCCTTCCTCCTTGTCCTAAACCCTGACCAGTTTCCCAGTCCCTGCTGATGAAAAGCACTGCCACAACAGGATGCTACCACCACCTTGCTTCATTGTTAGAGATAGTGTTCTCAGGGTGATGAAGAAATATGTGCAAAAGGTCCAAAAGTTAAATTCTGATCTCATTAGACCAGAGAAAGTTTTTCCATGTTTGCTGAGTCTCCAAATTGTATTTCATATGGCTTTTCAATAATGGCTTTCTTATTGCTGCTCTTCTGTAAAGCCTAGCTTTGTGGAATGACTGAGCTGTGGTTGTCCTATATACACGTCATGGTTGATACATTTACAGAACTTTGTCCTGGACTTGTTTTTATAGATCCTTGGTCTTTGTGATGCTGTTTGTTCTCTACCCAACTCCATTCCAGGAACAGGTGTATTTATATTGAGATCACGTGATACCATAGTTGTACACAATTCAAATAATTATGTGACTTCTGAAGGCAACTGGTTGCACCAGAACCCAAAAGAGGTGAATACTTAAAAGAATCACAACATTTATATTTTTATTTGTAAATACTTTTGCTAACTATATTGATTTTCCCAACCACTTCAATATTATGGGCTATTTTGTGTAGATTTCCAGGTTGTAAAACTATAAAATGTGGGAAAGTTAAAGGGTGTGAATATTTATGCAAGACACTGGAATTGTTTCACCCTCCAAGATGTAGTGTAGACAACCACAATAGTTTCTGAATGATGTTAGCTATCACCAGAATGCCAGCAGGCAACCTATATCTTCAACAAATGACATTACTCATGTCCACCTTTCAAAATCTATTTCTGTATTTCCAAAATAGCGTTTTATTTTTTAGACATTTGCATGTAAAAAAACAAAACAAAACAATTTGGTCTCAACATATATTTTGATGTATTCTCATCCATCCATGTGTATAGTAAATTGCAGCAAGGTGTCTTCTACCACTCAGATATAGCCATATGAATAGACAGAATCAAAACAAAGTGTCTAGCAGCGTGTTTTATTAGGTTGCTGCCCCCAAGGTCTGATGAGAAAGGGCTCTTCTGAATAGAGGTTGCACAATTTCTATTCCCTTTTTCTTTGAGACTTCAGGGGGAGGACGTCACAGCACTCCTGAACTACATGGGAATTACTTGGAAATCTAGAAAATAACTTCCATCATATGTTTTACACAATTTCCATAAGTGGCCTCTGTCTTACTGAACAAGAACAGTGGTAAAATCAGACTGGGTCATAAAATGGAACAAAGTTCCAGTTATATGTAAATATTCTTGGACTTATTAAGATCAAAGTTGCCCAGGGTCCTTACAACATTTTTCCATGTTCTCTGCAGCCATGCTATTGTAATACACATCCTCATTTCACTAATTGTTTACATCAGATATGCTCCCATGCTAGGCTTTGAGCTGGTTAAAAAAAAAAGAAAAAAAAGTATTTGCAGCAGATGTGGCAGGAGGTCCTGCACTTCACAAACAAATGCTCTGCTCTTCAGGTCAATGCCCTATAATAGCCCCCAAGCTTGTAAGAGGATTTTATTTAAAGTTTCGAATGAGACAAAGAAATAGCATTGCTTAATGCAACAAAGCTTGGTATGAAGGAAATGCAGGAAGGATTTTTTAATTTATTAATTTATAAGGGAACATAATAAGCATCAAAAGCTCTTGTAACGTAGGAAATGTCTTGTTGCTCCCATTCAAATATAAAGCATCAAGCACAAGTCACACTATGTGTGAGTGCAGCATCAGTACATTCAGACAGCCAGTCTAGATGCTTTTATGTACTTCTGAATTGATTTTGAATTTGAAGATAAAGAATTTTGCTCTTGATTTTATCCAAGACAGATAATTTACACATAATTGAACAAACCCTTTTTTTTTTTTAAAACAGCCTGAAAAAGGCTATTACTATTTTCTGCTAATTGATGTAGAACATTTAGATATTACTAAAAGGAAACAGCAACAACTAAATATCATTTACACATCTCCAGTTGTACCACTGCCGAGGTGGACAAAACTCTCCAACAGAAACATAAAAATAGCTATATTATTGTTAAGCATAAACGCTCCCCCTACAATATTCCCCAAGGCATTTACAATTCTGCCCAGTACTTACAGGGGGGTAGAAAAGTGTCTGGTCCTCTGGATGGAGAAGCTTTTGTATTTGCTTTCACTTCAAGAATTCCTCAGTGGCTTGTCAAGGGTTTTCTAATCTGGTTTCTCTCCTTCTGTTGACCCTTTTCATGTCAGGACAGTTTATATGGGGAGGTTCAGGGAAAAGGGTGGTCCCACGCTGGTCTGATGTCATATGACTTTGTGGTTGCAATAATGACAGTAATTTTAAAAATCACAGATGGCGGCACATCAGTATTTATTCCAAATGGGGCATTCAAGGGAGCATCGAAAAAAATTCCGGCTGTCAGCACTTTATCATAAGAAAATTATTTTTGCCTTTCAAAAGAAATGTTCCATGTACCCTTTTAAACAGATACATTTCCCACCGTTCCTACAGCTACAGAAGCACTTTACTTGCACAGCTGTTGAAAGACATTTGGTCTCTGGTTTTTACTCTATTCATCTATCTATATATCTGCTTGCCTTCTTTACTCCTTACTTTTTCAAACACACACAGTGCCAATGTTAACTACTCTTTAATCATGAAAGTGACCCTTTAATCAGTTCATGATTTCTTGGAAGCTCCAAACTTTTTTAAACCACCAATAGGTGGTGCATTATGAATCACATCTGGTAAAGAGCAAGCAGAGAAAAGAAAAATTACATGCATCCACAAATTGGTTAAGGTTTTTTTTTTTTTGTTACTAGTAATTACAGTGTGTTTTTAGCATATCTTAGTTCAAGACTCTACTAGATGATCACAGAAATGGGTTGTCGTGTAAAGCTCAGTTCTGCTTTCAGGAACATCATATGCCATTTGCTCCAGAACGATGAGGGAATAAAGTACATTTTCATAGCTGGATTTGCGAATTCCAAGTACCAAATGTAGAAATGATTTTAGATCTGCACATGGAAAACTAATGTGAACTTTTAATGACTAACATTATATCATTTCATATTGTAACTGCTTATGACTTCATAATGTGAATAAAGCATTACCTTCACCAGACACTTCTGGGAAACACACCTGCTTACTGACACAGTAAACACAACACAGAGGAAAAAAACACTGCGCAATTAGTTTTGAATGCTTTATTAATAACTAAGCATACATATGTAAACAAGTTTATTAAAAAGACATCTTCATTCGTTTAATAGGCCGTGTAAAAATAGACAAGGAAACATCCAGTTAAGTACATGTCAAAAAAAATGGTTTCTTTAGCCTACCTTTACAGCTCCTTTTACAAAGGACATTCACTCTCTGATTTAATTCACACAACGTAATTATCCAGAAACTACGTACAACATACTTTAACAACAATATTAAATATTGTTGTAATAAATAAATAAATTAATAAAAAGAAAGAAAGGGAAAAAAGGTCTGTACAGAACACTGCCCTTCTGCAAATGGCTCCACACTGCTGACATGTGGCGGACTGCGAGGCGACTGAACTGGCGCATGCGCACTACCCAGGTCTGAGTGGCCGATACAAGATGGCGGAGTCGGTGGGGAGGGAGAGGCGGAGGCGGGTCCGGATCGAATAGAGCAAAGCCTATACAGGACTCCTAGAAAATCTATCGAAGGTAAGGAATTTAGCGTTTTAAAAGGCACACTGCAGCGACAGACATGTGGCGGAATATCTAGGGCACCCTAAGGTCTAAAAAAAACTTCGCATGTCTGCGTTAATGCACGAAATAAAAAAGCAATACTGTGCGGCGGCTCGCACTGGATCCCGCGCGCCATTTTGTCTTGCATTTCCCTTGATCCAAAGTGCGCGCCTAAAATTGGGGTTGTCATGGATGAAGATTCGCAGGGCTTAAATGTCACACTTTCGCATTTTAGCCACACATGCGCATGTCTGTGTCTATCCTCGTGCGGTTTATGTATAAGGTGTGCCAAGTGGCTCGGTATTCGCTTGTATTTTACCTGTTTTTTGCACGCATCCTCTGGCCGAGTTGCTCGGTGCTGCTGTTGTCTTTGTTGTGCAGCGCGCGGATGGCCGGCGTTTCCCCTCCTCCTCCTCCGTGTTTGTTTTCGGGCGGCTCGGTCCGGGGTGGGCGGTGTAGCAGGCGCATGCGTGCCCTTACTAGCATCCATTTGAGCTCTTTAACTGCATTTTTAAGACGGTACACATAAGATCACACCGTTTATATAACCACATAATCTCTATATGGTTCATATCATGATTAAAATTGTGATATTAACAATGTAGAAAAGCCTGGAAAGAAATCCTTCTTTGCTAACGCGGGCTAGCAAGCTAATCACCGATTTGTTTTCATTGCGTTTCTATAGGCTACACATTCAGTTATTGGTATTACGACTATTCTTCTTCTTATTATTATTATTATTATTATTATTATTATTATTAAGCCTTATAAAAGCGCATATATCTAAATTAACCGAGACACAGAAACTAGACCAAATGTGTAAGTAGTACAGCACGAGCTACTTGTTTTGGTGACGCGCCCCCTCCATGTTTTGGCGCTGTAATCCTCTTAAACACTGTATCTCGTCTTCTAATATGAGTTCTAACCACATAACCATTCAAGTGTTAACAACTGCATATTTATTTTCATCAAGGTCACTGGAGTTGACCTTAACTGTAATAAGTTTTACAGTAGGTACAGTATGCAGCTCGTCGGTGCGGTGTGACGTAGGCAGAGAGATTCCCCTGCCTGCTCCATCAATGAAGTGCTTTGAAGTCTGCATTTCTGTAACTGCATCAATGGGGAGCTAAACTGCTCGTGTTCCTCACAGCAGCTGAGTGATCAACATAGTAACATGTAATTATATAATCTGTGAAGGTTTTCACTCATCCAGTCCATTTTTTCAGATCTAGCTCACTGAATTTGTCATTTACTCCGATTCCGGAATTTCTCCTTTCCATCATAACCTGTGTTTGAACTGAATGTGTGGATGTGTTTTTCTTTTGTTATGAAGACAGGACAAATGAGGAGCTATGACGAGTGAAAACCATAGTACTATAAAGGGAGACTCGGGCATGATCATGTCCCCAACTGGGTCCTCAGCCCAAGCACCGCCCCTCACGCCCTCCACCAGCAAAGCCATCCAGGATCTGCCAGGTGTGTGTGTGTGTGTGCGTGCGCATGTATGGTATCATGTTGCTGTCCTCCATTTCCTGCACCTGTACTGTCTGTAATGGCCAAGAAGAAGCTTTTGGTAACAATAGTACAGAGAGTATATGGTTAAAAATCCAGAGTAATATCCAGAGTAACCGAGTTCAATCCTTTTCATAGAACATTACTTGTACATTTTATCAATATATTTACCAAGCGCCATGACAAAAGAGCAAGTAAAAATAAATAAATAAATCTACAAATCTGGGTTGCAGTCAGGTATCTTACTGTGATATGGTAACATCAGTGACTGGTTGTGTATATCAGTGAGTGACTGTATATATTGCCTTTATTTGTATGTGACAAATAAAACTTGAAACTTAAACACTTAGTGTCCAAGGACTATTGACTATTCATTTGTTCAGAATAGTGTTTCATGGTGTAATTTTTTTTCAATAGTTTCTCATTGTTTTCCACTCCAACTATGTAGTAAAGGATTTTATTTGCATAATATTGTAACCACATTGTTATCCCTTGTACTGTGCCACAGAGTACACTCATTTTGTGTTGAGAGGAAGCTGTAATGTCCAGTTAAGAATTGAGGCTGTCTGATTTTTATTTCAGATGAGCTGGTTCAGGCTGGATGGGCAAAATGCTGGAGCAAGAGAGAGAATCGGCCATACTATTTTAACCGTTTTACCAACCAGTCGTTGTGGGAGATGCCGGTCCTGGGGCAGCATGATGTCATTGTAAGTACAGAGGAAAATTAAACACAATCACCATTTTATCATTAAACCTAGATGTTTTTAACACTTATAAATATGAACCTGTTTATATTTGCTGTATTTAAATCAACTCAGAATAGTGTGACAGCCGAAGAGAATAAAATTAGAATCAGAGACGTAAAAAAATGACCTGCCATGATGTTCGTTAATATAGAGATTTGGGCACTGTCTAAAAGCGGAGCTCCCGATGAGTGTAAAATGTGTTTGTAAAGGTTTTTTTTTGTTTTTTTTGTTTTTTTTAATAACTTCAATAGCCACTTTTATTTATTTATTTATTTATTTAAAAAGCAAATTAAAAATAAGCGCTGGATAAAAACCCATCTATCTTGTGTAAATAAAAATACAAATTTCGTTGTCCGGTGGTCAAGCGTTTGAGATGTTGCCTTGCACTAACGATCGGGTTCCCTGTGGTGATGCACGTTCGTACGTACGGACGTCGTACAGTCAAAAGCCATCAAAAATCAGGTCAACATATTACCATATTCTCTTAAGTATGGAGCTCCGCTCCATGTGCTTTGCGTGCGGAGAGCTTCACTATAATGACTGCCGAATTAAAATGGGAAAATTTGAATGTTTTAAAATGTGTACTTATTGTAAAACCCGTGGTGCCTTTATGCAAGCAAGTTTGATCATCTTTACTGCTAGTGTGCTTGCTTTTTAAGCATTTGTAACTAACCTCTGTTTAATACTGAAACTGATCTTTTTGGCCATGCTAACGTTTCAGTCTGATCCACTGGGCCTCAACGCAGCTCCTGCCTCAGGTGATGGTACAGGGGAGGCCGGACTGGGTAATGGGCAACGTAAGAGACGCCCCTCAGAGGATGCCTCCTCAGGGGGTCCTAACAGCTTCAAGAGGCCAAAGGTCAGCTTCTTTTTATGCAGTATACAGTGGTAGAGTGAATGCATATTTAAAAGTCAATCATAAAATAACACATGAATGGGGTTGTTTTGCCACCTCATTTAGATTCTGATGTGATGGCATACTTGTTGTTATTAGTATATAATTAGTATATAATGAAAGCAGGTTTTGCTGATCATTTTAAAATGATTTATTTCCCCTGTTATATAAAGGTTGAGGTTCCTGTAACTCCAACCACCCCCACAATCCCGATATCACCAAGCACCCCTGGCGCAAAGCCCTGGAACTCCACCTTGGACGAAAAACAAGCCCAGCCGAGCACTCCTGCTCCTGCTTCTGCTCCTGCTTCTGCTCCAGCTTCTGCTCCAGCACCGTACCGGCCCTCTATGTGAGTAATAGAACAACATCCACCATGCTTCTTTCCTCACCGGGATTATTATTATTATTATTATTATTAATATTATTATTATTATTATTATTATTATTATTATCATCATCATTGGTAGTAGTAGTAATATAACTGTTAAATAAGAAAATCAGGTAAACAGAATAGAAAGAAACCATATGTATTCCAGCTGTCATTTATTTAAACATACCAACCGTGCTGTATCAGTATTTCTTTTTGTATCATGAATTCACAGATGATACAAAATCTAAATAAAGGTCAACATTTTGCTAACAAGTGGAAAAAGGATAGGATAAACTAGGTCAGTATTTTCATTTTTGCTTATTCGGTCAAACTCTTAAGTATTATAAGGATAAGAAAAAGCACAAGACTCAACACCAAAATTACTGGCACCCTTTTGGAGCGTGTTCCCAATTTCATAAGACTTGTTTAGCAAAACGTAGACTATTGACACCACTAAACAATGTTTTAAATTAAATGCCAACAGATTGTCATCCCTAGAAACATATTTGCTCTTAGTCTCCAGAAACCTTGTTGTGGTAAATTTAAAAAATAAAAAAAAACTTTGTCATGTATCTCCATGGGTGGAAAAGCAAATACATGAGTGGTTATTGAAGTGTATTCAGTTAGTGGGTATAAACATGCATACTCGGTTAAGGGTACCATTAAGCACAACCAGGCTAATGATGATAAAGTCTGTAACAGTAAGACACACAAGACATGTTGTGGTCAGATGACAGAAAAATTGAACCTTTTGGCTATGCACACTATTAGATCGAAAATCAGGAAAATCCCCCATGCTCACTGCTCAATGTTTTGGGTCCAGGGGCTCTTGTGAAGACTGATGGCATCATGAATTCTGTTAAGTACCAGAATATTTTAGAACAAAACCTGGTTGCCTCTGCCAGGGTGGTAAAACTTTTTCAACACGATAAAGACCTCAAACATACATTTACCATCCACTTTATTAGGAACACCTGCACATTCATGCAGTTATCTCATCAGCCAATCATGTGGCAGCAGTGCAGTGCAAATAAGCATGCAGATAAAGGTCAAGAGCTTCAGTTAATGTTCACATTAAACATCAGAATGAAGAAAAAGTCTGATCTCTGTGACTTTCATCATGATATGGTTGTTGGTACCAGATGGCAGGTTTGAGTATTTCATAAATTGTTGACCTCATTGGGATTTTCAAACACAACAGTCTCTAGAGTTTACACAGAATGGTGCGAAAAACAAAAAACTTTGAGTGAGAGACAGTTCTGTGGGTGGAAACACCTTGTTGATAAGAGAGGTCAGAGGAAAATGGCCAGATTGGTTCAAGCTGCCAGGAAGGATATAGTACCACAAATAATTACTCTTTACAACTGTGGTGATCAGAAAAGCATCTCAGCATGCACAAAACATTGAACCTTAAGGTGGATGAGCTACAACAGCAGAACACCACATCAGACTCCACTCCTGATGGCCAAGAACAAGAATCTGAGGCTGTCATGGGTACAGACACATCGAAATGGGACACTTGAAAATTAGATTTAAAAAAAGAAATCACTTGGTCTTTTTCCAGTCTTCATCTGACTAGTTTCAGTGAATCTGTGCTTATGATATCCTCAGATTCTTATTCTTGACTGACAGGAGAGGAACCTGATGTGGTCTTCTGCTGCTGTAGCTCATCTACCTCAAGGTTGATGCGCTGAGCATCCTGAGATGCTTTTCTGCTCACCACGGTTGTAAAGAGTGATTATTTGAGTTACGATAGACTTCCTATTAGCTCAATCCAGTCCGATCATTCTCCTCTGATATCTCTGATCAACAAGGCGTTTCAGCCTGCAGACTTTCCGCACACAAGATGTTGGTTTTTTTTTTTCACACTATTCTGTGTAAACATGAGAAACTGTTGTGTGTGAAAATCTCAGATCAGCAGTTTATGAAATACTCAAACCAGCCCATCTAATACCAACATCCCTGCAATGATCCAAGTCAGAGATCACGCTTTTTCCCCATTCTGATGGTTGATGTGAACATCATTAACTGAAGCTCTTGATCTGTATCTGCATGATTATTTGCACTGCACTGCTGCCATATGGTGATTAGATAACTGCATAAATGTACAGGTGTTCCTAATAAAGTGGACAGTGAGTGTATATCCAAATCAAAACAGAAATAGTTGGGGGAACAAAAAATGGGGCGACAAAATCAATTGCTTCACTTAATATGAATTGCAAGGGTAACGGTAAGTTTGTAACCAGTGTTTATTTTTGTTGAAATAAAATTTATGCTTGTATGTGCTATTTATTTTTGCTCATGAAGGTTAGCAGTGTTTCTGGAGTTTTCTTGTAAAGTAGCAGATCTAGAGTGGAAATTAAGTAGAACTGTAGATGTCATTTGTATCAGACCTCCTATTGGTTCATTTCAGAATCTACTGGGATCTGGACATTCAGACAAACGCAGTAATTAAGGAGCGGGCTTCATTCAACTACCTCCCTCCTCATCCAGAGATTGAGCTTCAGCGTGCCCAGCTCACCACCAAACTCCGCCAGCACTACCATGAGCTGTGTTACCAGCGTGAAGGTACATACATGCATCATAAAAACACCGCAGAATATCCAAATCTCTTTAGATATCATGTTAGTAGTGGAGCAGAGCCCCATATTTAAGAGAAATGCATTGACCTGATTTTTGATGGCTTTTGACTGTACGACGTCCGTATGAACGACATTCGAATGTATCCCACCACAGGGAACCCGATCGTAAGTGCAAGGCAGCATAGCTCATAAACACTTGACCACCGGACAACGAAATTTGTATTTTTATTTACATAAGATAGATGGGTT
>JAOTRR010000018.1:10134723-10145564 GCA_028570945.1 Gogo arcuatus | reverse complement strand
TCCCACCCCTTGACAGGTGCCATTGTAACAACATAATCAATGTAATTCACTTCACAGGTCAGTGTTTTTAATTTTATGGCAGAAAGGTGTATATCACAGTAAGACCTAAATAATCTCTACTGTGCCCATTAGTCTAAAGCAGTAATTCTCAAAATGGAAGCATGGCCAGGAGGGTTAACATGATCAAAATCAGAACCCACCATTAGCAAAGTCATTGGGCCTCATGCAACATCAGATTCGGCAGATGCTCCTAACTTCAGATAACTGTGTAAATGACCGTGTAAACATGAATTCACCCTGTGCGTAATTCAGCGTGCATTTATGAGAACTGTAAAATCTCCAGAATGCCCCAATAATACCATATAAGGCTAAACATCCTGCCCCATATGTCAGGAAGTGTTCATTCATGAAGATGGCATCAAAGAATAAAAATAACTTTGTTAGTTCAGAGATTGAAGTCCTGTTTTCAGTGATCCAATTAACATTAAATTACTGCATAATTTAAGTTGTTTAACAGTTTATGTTCATACTAATATTGTACTATTATACAATAGCATCAGTAGACAATTTAAATTAATGTTTATTTTTAGACTATATGAATAAATTTAGAATTATAATTCGAATTGTAGCGTCAGACAGGCTAATGGCAACAAAATTATGACAAGATTTTCAAACTCAACATTGCTTCAAAGTAATGAACTATACAATCCATTAGTGAGAAACAGGTTTGGATAACAGCAGACTAATTGCACATGACTCCTACAACAGCTTTGGATTTTGTTCATGTCTAAGAGAAAATTCAAAATACGAGAAGGTGGGTGCATGCGGTAAGTTCTCTTAAATCATCCGTACAAGCCATTTAAGAACAAATCTGTTCGTAAGAGTGGTTCTTGCATGAGGCCCTTCGTATTTATTATTAAGTTAGGTTTGTTTGTTTTTGACTGGTTCCATTTGAATGGGTTTAATCCAAACCTCAATAACTCAAAAACAAGCAAGCCAATAAATAATGTTAACTTGCACCTAATATATTCTGTTAGTGGAAAGTTCAGGAATAAGACAAAATATCACTGTGCAAATTTAAATAATATTCATGAAATAAATATGTACTTTGGGGGTCTGTGGAAGTTTTTTTTTTTTATAGTTAAAGGGGTCCCTGGCTACAAAATGTTTGAGAACACCTGCTCTAAATCATTTGTGTTGATGGTTAAAACCAGATATTACTGACGTTTTGCAACCCAGTCTAAGCTTTACATTGTCAAACAAGTTGAGAAGAATAGTTAGAAGGAATTCAGTATATTATGGCTTTTTTTCCACCATAATATCTGTATTTCCCCCCTCTTTAGCACAATGTGATCCTTTGGTGTGTCCTGCAGTTCTGTGTTTTGTTTAGTAACACTTGCAGATAGGGGGCAGTATTGTCTGAAAATTCACCTATGCTACTGTGCAGTATGAAATATACAGTATGAAAGCTTGGTGGTTCCCAGATGGATCATGGTTAATCTTGATTTTGTTACGAAAACCAAGGCATGACACATTAATTAGGGATTGAAGACTGATTTCTCCCTAGCTACATAGTCCAAAATGGCTCTAGTTGAGCAAACAGAATATGCATCTTAGTCTACAGTTGAAATGACTGCAGCAGCCTGATTTTCCATCCTGCGACACCACTTCCACCTCCATCATCTCCTCCAAGACATCATCATCTGCTGACTGTGTTCCCTCAGCCCAGGCTTTCTGCATTGGCTTCACTGACCACAGTGGCACGTTTACCCTCTGCAGCATTTCCTGGAGCAGGGTCTCGATCTCCAGCACATGACCCTTCAGGTCAGGCTTCTCTCTGCACTCTGTCACCACCCAGGGGCTCTGCACCGTGGCAGCACGACCTGCCACCTCAGTGCCTGCTCCAGAGGCACCTGTGTTAACCAGGGCCTGTCTGTCCTTCTGCAGAGTGACGGGAAAGAGCTCCTGGAGTGCAGTGACCCTCTTGAGCTCCTGCTGGAAGTTCTCCAAGGCAGACAGGAGCAGCACCCAGAGGCACTCGACCTGTTCGCGGTCGTCCTGGCCTTGCTCTGTCTCAACCATCAGCCCCAGGAGCCTCCGGTGCAGCCCTGTAACATGAGCATGATAAACAAAAGGCCAACAGAACTGGTCTCATCTTTCTTTCTTTAATATTTAATCAATTTTTGCCTTTTCAATCAGTAGACCTCGGTCTGAGTTAGGTAGTTAGAAATGGAAAGTTTACGCATGTGTTTAACCTATGCAGGGTGAAATACTACAGATGATATACTGAATCTCTACATCACAACAATGGCAGGTTAATTTTAATTTTCAGTAGAAAACTGATGTAAAATATACAGTCTGCTGGATAATGAGCATAATTCAGGGTGAACAAAAAATGCCAGGACATTATTATTTTGACGACTATGCGTGTACCAATAATGATGGAACTATGCTGAATTATTAACACTGCTACTGTATAAATTGTCTTTTTAAACCAGCAGATAAATTACCTTGACTGATTTAATGTAAATGGAAGTTTATATGCTTTTGTAAAATAGTCATTTTAATATTTTAATATAATACTGTAATATACTGTATTATAAAGTAGGAGTCATGGATTCCAGCACAGTTTGGTGATTTGCATAATCAAAGACAACAGATTCAACTCATGAGTTAATAAACATGGCTCCAGGACTGGAACTGATATCCCATGAGTCAAGTTATTTCTACTAGTATATCCTATACTCATTTTTTTCCTCTAGTGACCTGGTTGAAAATATCATAAAAAGGAGAATATTCATATGAGGATATTGTGATTCAGTGGAGCTCCATCATCTTCATTGTTAAAAACACATAAACCATGAGATTGGATTATTTTTGCTGTTAAGTACATTGAAGACTTGTGCACAGTGTGTACATTTTGTTTATTAAGTAAAAGCACCTTAATAATCTTAGCATGGCTCTGTGGTTAAAGTAGATATTCTTTTCCACTGTGTATTTCTGTTTGATGTATTGGAAGGAAAGCTTTGTATAGTGGCTCTGCTCTCCTACCTGTACATATTTTATGTGCCTGTCCCCTGGTTTCCTCCAGCTCGTCTCTCAGAAGGCTGCTGTCTGTGTTACTCCCTAAGCAGGTGGCCATTTGCTGGAAGCAGGCGGTGAGTTTGTTGAAGGCGGCCTGCGCCTGCTCACACTCACTCACTAGCCTCTTCCTGGCCTGGATCTCTCCCACTGACCTCCGCCACCGATTCATGCTCCACTGACCACAACTGGTTAAAGTTTTAGCACATCTGGGACTGGTTCTTGGGCACAGCGTCAGCCTGATCGTCTTCCAAAAACAACTTTGGGTGAAGAATCTTTCCATAAAGTGCAAGCTCCCAGCTTTAGAAGACTTAGAACTAATTTTTATATGTCTTTCCACTGAAGTGTATTCCTGTATTACATTAATGGTAAATACCCCATGTTCCTATATTTTAACAAATGATATTTTATAAATTATCTTGAGGATTCCAATACTTTGGTATAGATTGTACAAATTTAATCCAATGTTAATATCTTCAACTTCTGAAATAAACTACGATCTTACAATTTGAACATCAGCTATTTTAAAAAATAATTAAATACAGTAGATAATTAATGAGTGGGCTATTCTTCATAAATCACATAAATATGATACAGTACCAGTAAGGAATTGACAAAAACAAGAGCTTTAAATTTTGTATAGGATTATTAAAGTTCCATTAAATTATAATCTAATATCATTAATAAGTGAACCAGTATAGTTGTATGCCTTTTTTTTTTCTTAAAAAAAAATCTAACCATTACCTCTCACTCAGGATCTCATTCAGGATGCCATAATTTCTTCTCGTGCTCACCATTGTGTTGTTAGCTTTTCTACATCTGAGCTGACTGCTGGCAAACACTCTGTTATCACCCAACACATCACTTCCTTTCCGATGGCTTCATGGAAGCTGTTGGCCTTCGGGGAGACTTTCTTCAATTAGGCCCGAGCAGTGCAGCTGATGCTCTCCTAACCAAACGACTGCAAACGTCACACATCTGAGGGAGACCTCATCTTAAAATAAACACAATCATGGAAAGAGGAATACTCTTTATATTGAACAAAGTTAATTCCATGTTTGGCTCTCCTTTCTCCTGTGTTTTGTATGTGTGCTTTAGGCGCAGTTAATTGCCATCTGGGAGAACCGCGTGGGACTGCAGGGAAACAGGCCGGGATTCTTTGATGACCCCCCCTGTGGCTCTTCAGGCTTGTTTGAACGCAGTGTGTAGATGAGGAGGGCCCTTGACGCTCACACTATCCCGCAGGTGTAGTATCCTCAGCAACCTCACTCATATTAACTCATTCAGTTAGCAAAACATCAGAGCAAAACATTTCACTCATTCAGAGTTTCTTTTCATCTATTAAGACAGGAGAACTCAAATAAAATTTGTAAAGGCCCCTTTACATAAAAATTCCTGCTTATAAAAGTTTGGATAAGCAACTAACATGACTGAATAGCAACAACTGTCAGCTGTTAATGCTTGATTATTGATGTTTAGTTTATAGCCGTAAATCAGACAGTTTGAAGTGGTTATGTTTTGTTTCTTAGTGGTGCTTCACGTTACCACTTTTGACCAGTGTTATCAACTCTGAACATGTTGAGACATCAGTTCTGAATTGAACCCAGGGGAATAAACACATATACTTCTTTTCCAAAAAGCATTGTTTTTGTTGTCGATTTTTGTTGTCAACTCTCCACTTTCTAGGTTAATATTTTTAGCCCTGTGGCTAGTCTCTGTTCTGATTAGCTTTCTTCAGCTAAATAACTGACATAAATATACAGTGCGTCATTGGATAAGCCGCAACAGAGGACTTCTACAGAAACTTCTACAGAATCGGAGCTGCTTCATTCTTTGGAAATCTAGAATAGCTGAACTACTGCTGAACTTGATCAGCTCTGCTGCAGTATATGTTCAAGAACTCAGTTTCAGTTCACTGAAATACTTTGCATCCGGTCCGTGTCTCGCAAGTTGACGATTGATAATTGACAGTTGATATCCGTTAGATTGTGTTTCCAATCTTTATTGAATATCTATAACAGTTTGGATGATCTGAAGGCATTTGTTCATTCTCATAGCAATGACAAACACATTATTTTATATACAGTATACAACATTAAAATATAGCTTGGGAATTTGCATGCCTTACAAAGGCAACTAGGAACTTTGACAAGTATATGGAGTCTATATTTTAAAGTTACACAACAAATGGATTGTCAAAAGTAGGAAGGACATATTTTACGTTATGGAACAGAGTCCATAATTTCCATGTTAGATATGAATCTCATTCCCATATTAGTGGTATGTAAAAGGATCACAGTCATGTCAAGCCTGAGCTAACAGGTACAGAATAAAAACAAACAAACAAACAAACAAACAAACAAACAAACAAATCAACAGCAAATTGAGGCAGCCATAGCTCAATACAAACAACCTGCACTGGATGTCAGGATGTAACTGCTCATTCAAATGTATGTATTGCCCTTTGTATGAACTGAAGATGGTTGAAAGTTCACTTCTAAATGCTGGTATATTCCAGTGCAACAGAGCAGAATGAACAGATCTGTGATTTTGGCTTGGTTCACACTGTCTAAAGACTGACAAATCACACACAAACTATGCAGTGTCTATGTGGCAATGGCTTCCATGATCTCATGGCACAGGCACTGACAGAAGCCATAGAACACGCAGAGGACGAGGGTAGAGGGGACCAGGCTCACCAGGATCACTCCAAGTGTGAGCTTCTGAATCATGAGCAGATAGATGCCCAGGGGCAGCGAGCTGAAGTACAGCAGGCAGAGGAAGCCCATGACAAGACGCGGCACAGAGCGCGACGTCCACGCGCGCCACTTCTGCACAGGCACGTGGCATGGCAGCGAGTCCAAGCTAGCCGGCCGATACAGACGCACCATGTTCAGCATGCCAGTGGAGTCGGGTGAAGTTGACTCGCCTGGAACCTCCATGATGGTGATGACCAGGCAATCTGAGGAACTGTGGGCCTGCTCTCCTCCTCCTCCTCCACTTGCGCCTATTTCTCCCCCACTTAGACTGTTTGGGGTGAGCAGAACCTCACCCACAGGCATTGAGCCACTCTTCCTCACTCGCTCCTGGTAGGACAGGATGGCCAGGATGTTACTGTCATCCTGCAGGAGCCAGATTTCCTCATCGGGCACATGCGTCTGATGGCGGCAGAATGGGCAGCTAACAGTGCCAGGTGATGATTCCATCTCAGCCATCTTCTTGAGGCACCGAGCACAGACACGATGCAGGCACGCCAGTAACTTAGGCTTGCGAGTGCGTGCGTCATAGCGGCTATAGCATATCTTGCATTCTAGCTCTTCCACCGTGTAGACCATGCCTTCTGAGTCTGACTTGTTACTCATCCTGAGAGCGGGAAGTGGGGAGTGCAATGGGAATTTTCAAAACGTAACAACAGAGCAGTATCTAGCTACACAGCAAAGTGTTTTGTCTTTATCTAATTGTTGTTTTGTCTCGTTTTTTGTCAGACTGTGCATTAACAGAAGGGCCTCATTTGTAATACAGCATTTATGCTGCTCTGATGTTGACAGCCATAGACAGGACAATAGCGTGTTGTAAACAGTGGAACCTATAAACCAATTAAACACCGATGGCCTGAAAACCAGTATTATAATTACACATATTCACAGTAGTACATGCACAATCAGACTTTCCGTGCATAATACTTATATAGATATATATACTGAGGTGTTATATTTTTAGAGTTCCTTGGAGTCATGAACATAATGACAAGCAGTAAATGAAATACTTGTTATGGAAGAGGTGCTAATGAAATATTCATGGGCCTTTGCTTAATTGCTGCTGTAAATTCATTCTAGTTCAGAATCCTGAGACAACACTGCTGCTCATTGGTCATCCATGAGTAATATGTGAATTGTCAGAAATGAATTGTAGTCGAGGTAAAAGCATCCTGGAACGTGTCTGCTTTTGGCAACAGTTAAAGAGGATTGACAAAACACATTTTATGTCCATCAAGTATGGAACTGCAACTATTCAGAGGACAACGAGATGCAGCACGTTGCTTCGTTCTGAAACAAGAACACAGACAAAACAGTGACATACAATAAACAAATGTCATAATTAAAGTATAGTATAATAATATACAATGATACTGTATAAATAATTAAATGCATAGAATATATACAAAATACATAATATATACACAATATTTAGTTTCACTGACAGTTATTCTGCTGTCCTTAGTATCCTCTCACTGTAAATGTTCCTGATATCCCCATGAGTGAATCTAGAGGAGAAAAGGAGCATTACTGGACTTTTTGTTCTAGAGTCTTGCTACCCACATAAGAGGAATCCTTGACTTGTCCTTCATGGAGAAAAAGCATACAGTGTGCCTAGACCCCTTTTTATTTATATCCTCCACTTTCATCAGGTTCATACTGTCAGAAATATAAAGCTGTCATTTACTCTGTAACTGTGTTTGTGCGTATGCCATTTTCATCATTTATGATCTAGGAATGGACAGAATTATGGTGGTGTTAGTTATATGTCTCATTTTTTAACTTAACAAAAGGACTGAAAAACTGTGCAGGCTCTTCAAGAGACTAATAAAATCTCATGGATGCAGCAGGTGTAGTGTGATGCGGTCCAGGCTAAGGAGCTAGCGCAGGTTGTGTAAATTGTCTTTTTTGATTCCCTAAGAGAATGTTTTCCACAGGTCTATAGAAACCCACAGCTACAGCTATAACTTGACTACACAAACATCTTTACCATTTCTTTTTTTTCTTCTCTCTCTCTCTCTCTCTCTCTCTCTCTCTCACACACACACACACACACACACACACACAAAATCTCTCTATCTCAGAGTGCAGGTTGTTAGAATTTGAGCTAAACTATAAATAGCAAACGCATGCTGGAGGAAGCACAGTGAGCCTAATATAACACACAGCCCCCCACCAGCACCATCAAATACCCTTGATGACTGTGGTAAAGAGTATCCTACTCCATCTTGGTCTCATACAAAACACACACATCCAACCCCTTAAGGAGAGAAGAGACAGAAATTATGACTGTGCCTTTGCATGGCAGCTTGTCTCCAGGGGACATGATGCAAAAAGCTTACGTAAATTGCAGTATGTGATTTACTGAATGCAAGCCAATGGGTTTTGTCCTGATGTCTGGGACGTAGAGATACAGTGGGTAAAAGATGTAGTTTTGTCAGCCTGAATTCACTACCTATTAAAAATGCAACACTCCAATACATGCCTGACGGCACGTCTACTTTTAGCTTAGTAATCAATGTAGCTGATTCTTCAGTGCTACATGTTAACTGGGTTGTACAGAAATCTAACCTACTTCAAAAATTGGCACAAAAAGGCTACTTTAATGGTGCCAATAATGAAAAACAACTGTTTGTGTGCTTTCATTTCTGCATTTCCATTGTATATGGCCATCTTTGTTCAGGAGCTGTATCCGAATGGAAATTCAAGGACGTCAACATCCCAGCCTGACCTCCGTCCTGTCATGCAACATAAGCCAGCAGACACACAGCTCAAAGGTCTATAATAAGACATTCCTGAGAGCTCAGATTATCTCAGTCCGATGCTGAAATCTCACTCACAAAGACTTATCACAATTATCACGACTCTTTATAAATCACATCAAACTAAAGGGAAGACCAAATATTGCATAAGATCTCTTGTTTTTCATGGGTGCTCATTGAGTGTGTTTTAATGAGTGAAAGTGGCAGAGAGGTACAGGTAGAGATGCCAACAACGTAACAAACACCATCTGTGTTCCTGTCCTGTGGTCAGAAATGATACAAACCTACCAATCTGCGCCAACATCTATACCTCCCTTTGGGAGCATGTTTCTTAAAAAAACAAAAACAAACATTCATTTAAAGGGATATGTGTGTGTGATTTCCACAAATGCTTTTCTGTCCACAAGCCTGAATAAGTTTACTATGGAATCCCCAAAACAACAAAAGGCAATAATAAGCTATTTGATGAGTCAAAAATATAACAGTACAAAAACTGAGTACAGAATGAGGTTAAAAAAAATACTTTTTTTTTTTTTTTTACTATAATTTCCTAAACTCGAAGCCAATAAAAATAACTAAAAAAATAACTTTATAGTACTGTTCCTTTTATCGTTTACTGTACTTTTTTTTTTTCAATTTCTCACTTGTCTATTTTATTGATTTACCACTTGTTTAGTCATTTACTTATTTCCCATTTTACTCCTAATTGCTTCACACTTATGTACTGTATATGATAATGTGGGGGTATGGGTTAGATTGGTCCATGGGGTTTAGGTCTGATCTTAATGGTTAGAACATATTACATGCTCTCATCAATGTCAACATCACAAGACAAAACCTCAATATATTTAATGAAAAATCCAACCAGATTGAAAATGCCATGACATGACGACGTTTGCCTCTCTGCTTTACCAACTAGAGCATTTACAGTAGTTTGCAATATTCTCTGCAGTATTTTGTGTTTCTACAAGGGTGTAAGCGACAGAATGGTCAAATGTAGAAGCCTTTTATGCTTTTATGTCTCACAAACAACTGTTGCATTCCTGTGTGATTACTCATCAACATTCAATAATGAACTGTAATCCTTATACAGTCTTTTGTCTCTGTACTTATTCCATTCAGCCACGTATGATTCTTATATGAGCGCCTAGCTCGAGCCAGATGTGATCAACTGGAACAGTCACCACTGCAAACCCGAAAGATATTTTTAATGTATTATTTAATTGACTATTCAAGGACTTTCTGATATAATTAAACACATTTTTGAATGAACTCTTTAATCAATTTTTGTTTTGAATTATACTTTTGACTCATTTGTGTTTCTGCTTTGGTAGCTGAAGTTAACTAAAAACATCACCACTGTACACTGACAGAGCAGAATAGAGAGAGAATGCAATCCAAATGTCCAGCTACAGTATGTTTTACTGGATTCACTGTTGGTCAGAGTCTAATCTATCCACCCATTATCTATACTGCTTATTCGTCAGGGTCGGGGGAGGGGGGAGGGGGCTGGAGCCAATCCCAGTGGATTTCAGGGGAGAGGTGGGGATCACCCTGGGCATGTCGCCAGCCAGTCTATCACAGGGCTAATACAGAGATGAACATCCATCCACACTCACATCTATGAGCAATTTAGCATAGCCAGTTGACCTAATCTGCATGTCTTTGGACTGTGGGAGGAAAACACAGCACCCGGAGGAAACCCACACAGACATGAGAACACACAAACTCCACACAGAAAGGCCCCAGTCGGCCACGAGGCTCAAACCCAGAACCTTGTAGCTGCGAGGCAACAGTGCTAACCACTGCACCACCATGACACCCAGAAAGTCTGCTATAATAAGACGAAAAAAGAGTCATGACTGATGGAGTTTTAACTTCAAACATTTTGACAGGTTGATGAACAAAATACATGCAGAAAACAAATCAGATAATAAAAATAGACCGAATGGAAGCAACCAGGTTAAACTGTATTGGTTTTGGAGCCTCAGAGAAAACATATAAATTCACATCATGGTCCCACATGAGCAGAATGCTGCGAGATTACAGCAGACCAACCCTTATTCTGTAGGTTGTATGCTGTTTTATGTGACGCTATTCTGCTGAACGAGCACAGTTACACCATCGCATAAGGGACTCTAGAGGTTTTGTGATTTCACCTAGTGCTCAGTAAATGTGACAGTCATGTTTACAGTGGTGCTTGAAAGTTTGTGAACCCTTTAGAATTTTCTATATTTCTGCA
>JAOTRR010000018.1:10113008-10125958 GCA_028570945.1 Gogo arcuatus | reverse complement strand
CACACACACACACACACACACACACACACACACACACACACACACACAGCACAACACATTGATGAAGCTGCGTGTAGGTGGTTGAGAAACAGTTCACAAGTTTTCTGAGGAGTTTCTTTTAAAACAGGAAGTCGCCGGTCGCTTTGAACAGCTCGCGCTCTTTGCGTGCACTTATTCATCTCAGCGCGTCACCGACCGATGCATCTCTGTCTCTTAGTACCTTCACTTGCGAAAGGTTATAGTTACTACCTGTAGGCTAATTCTATAACCATTGCGGAACTTTTCCTGTCTTTTCTTTATTTCCGCTATAATTACGTTTAGGAGCATTTTAACTAGTTTATCGGGTTAAAAAGGACGAAAACTATTCCTCAATGAATAGTGATTGTGAAAACAATTCTGTCGTCTTCGCTGTTGCGAGCGGCCAGGACGAACTGGACTTTCCTTTCCCTCTATTTCTTTACGGACACACTGGAAATGACATTCCACACGATGACCAAGGTCAGTAAACTAACTTCATCTACTGTTTACAGTAAGCTGGAGTATTAAAACCAGACTGCATCAGTGGCTTTAGAGTTTGGAAGCTGGTTTTGTTGTTCACTGTACTTGTGTTTGTGTTTGTGTTCTATAGGCTAACAATGTAATGTGTTTTACTTCATTTTACTCTACTATATTTACTCTATTATATCAGAATTATGAATATACTCTATTATTGGTCCGATTATTTTTAATTGTTTATGTTCAGAGTGCAAACATGGGTGAATTTAGAATTTAACCATAAAGTCACACCACCACCACAAACAACAACAACAACAACAACAACACAAAACTGGTCTGTAAATGTACCAAATTATTTGTGTATTATTGGGAGATGTATTGAGGGACTTATTATTTTCATCGCCATAAAACTGAACAGAGTATGTGCTCAGTTTCCACTTTAAAATGGCGCGATCAAAGTTTGCCTTCTTCACCTCATAACAAAAGATCTGGATTATTCTCCTTTTCTTTCTCTCTGTACTGCAACATGTACCCATTTCATTTCCATGTTGTTCCTTTTCCGCAGCAGATGAGCTCGATGCTCTGTCACACCTTGATGCTAATCCAACCTCATCCAATACTGACCAGGTCCATGCTGCATACAGCGAGCTGTCCCTCCATCAGGCTTCTTATAATCTTCCATCTTCTGAGGACCTACTCACCTGCCATCACCCTGATCTGCGAGATCTTCTCAGTCATTCACTCTCATCCCAGGCTAGCCCTCGCATTGAGATCACCTGCTCAGAGCTACACCAGCAGCACCGTGAGCATGTCCAAACCGCACCAGTGGATATCAACCGGCGTCTAGCTGTGCCTCCGTATCAGAACGTCCTGTATAGGGAGAACCTTAGCCCAGCAAGCAGCACTTCCTCCAGCTGGCACTCGGAGGTGTATTCACCCCAGCCCTCACCCTGTGTTTCTCCCAGTGCTTCAGGAGGTGGCGGTTTAGCTGCAGTGACCGTGGCTGAGCTGTGCCCGAGGCTCCAGGCCATCCATGCATCCGGTTCGCCCCGTACTTCCCCGACTACATCTCCACGCACCAGCATCACAGAGGAGACTTTCCTGAACTGCAGGCCTTCATCTTCCCCCTCCTCACGGCCAGGTTCGCGCTCCGCTTCTCCTCAGGGAAAACGCACTTACGAGCAATACCAGAACCCTGCCCTGGTTGTCCCACGCTCCCGAAGCCCCTCTCCTCATGCAGTGCGAGAAGAGTTGGTTGAGCCTTGTAGACCAGCAAGTAGCCTTGATGAATTTGTAGACAGCCTCAACAGGCCCCTGGCTAAACCAGTGCCCACAAAGATTGGACGACCTACTCAGGAGTACTTGGTCTACAGCCAAACAGAGCATGTTGTGTTCCCTGAAGTGAAGAGGGAACCCGTAATGGAACCAGTGTATGTCTTGCCATCGATCGGTTGGCCCAATCAGATGCCCACAGCCATGCACAGGTAAATTAACCAATTACCAGAGTCTGTTAGACCATTAATGATTAAAAGAAGCATTAACATCAACCCTTATGTCCTGGTCAGGTAAAAATGATCCAGAAAATTGAACCTTCATACTTGAATCAATTATGTTATGAACATGGCCATTAAAAAAACCCCACTGACATAATTATGTTGTAGAAAACTCCAAACCTGAAGAATGTTAGTGTGCTGTTTCCTGTTACTATAACATGATCTCTGAGATATACAAATGTGACAGTTTCTGTGTGTTTTTTCTTAGCATGTCGTTGGCGTCCCTGCCTGCTCTGGAGTGGATGCTTCCCAGCAGCACAGAGCAGTACGAGCTCAGAATAGTGGTTCAGCCCAGACAGCATCACAGAGCCCATTATGAGACTGAAGGCAGCAGAGGAGCTGTTAAAGCAGTGTCAGGAGGACATCCTGTGGTTCAGGTAAAGAGGGAGAGTGAGGTTGTGAGAGGGAGTGAGTTTTGACCTGTTTACGTAGGTGTGCATGTGGGGGGTTAGAGTGGGAGGGAATGAATTTTAGAGAAATTAAAAGTGTAAGACTGAGGGATGAGAGAGTCAAGATTTGTGAGATGATGCAATTTGATAGTTAGACAGCAAAGAAAGGGAGAGTGTTATCTTTCTGTTGTTGCTCACATTTATGGAAATGAAGCTGTATTTTCTTCCTGTCCTATAACAGAGCACGCTCTGTTTCCTTTCCCATAAAACAGTGCCTCAGTTCACCATCACTCCATCACTTCATCCACCAAGTAATTTGTTCAATAAAATGAATTTAGCAATTGCACTGATCTTTACAGTTCAGTAGCTTTTATGTCTATAGGTAGAGTGTGACGAACATGTTCTTTCACTGTTTCCTGCAAGTTAATGTAGTGCAGTTGATTGGGGAAATGGCCATGTAGAACTGGCCACCTAGAAATGTATATTTATTAACTGTATTAATTGGTTGATTAATTATTAATTAGTAATCAATCAGTTAATGAACCAATAATTAAAAATATGTACATTGACTAAATGGAGAAAGCTGTAGATAAACAATAAACAAGTTGATATTTATACATGAAACCAAAAACTAATGAGGTTATTGAGATGATATTAAATTAAACAGTAAATTTACAATTGAAAATGATAGTTTTTCATTATGTAATGATTGCATCATCATTTGTCTATTGTTTTTTTCCATTATCATTTTACTGTACTGGGAGGATAGACCAAAACTGTGGTCAGTAATTCCAAAAATTGTTATAGTGGCTATCATTGATAAAAGCTAGCTGAAGTTACTTAAGTTGCAGAATCATATTGTCATTACCATTATCATACCGAAACAACAAAGTATGACAATGTCTGAGCTACTCAGAGAAGCAAAGGATCGTCTTAAAAAGCCAGACTGAAGAATGGGTTTACACACGCTAGCGTTAACATGAGCTCACCGAATACGTAATCAGAGAGTATGGATGGGGCATATCACACATTTTTGGATGAAATATCAAGTAATTCAAAGATTAGTACCAGATACTTATCTACAGTACTTTTAAAAGTTTTCCTCTTTACATAAGGAAGAGAATATTGCTGTGATTTCTAGAGTAAGAATTACACATATAGACATCAAAGTATATACTGTATTTGAAAGCTATTTCATTAGTTTTAAATGAAAGTAACTAGGCTACACTACCGGGCTTTTCAGAACCCTTGCCTCATGAACTGTAGTGTGAAATAACTCCAAACTTTATCTTCCTGTCATTGCAGAGCAGAGTTGCAGCACATGCGTTCCCTTCTTTTCATTTGAGTATTCTTGTGAAGCCGGAAGAAGAGGAATGTCTTATCATGCACGATTATATATTACAACAGTTTAATTTTCTTCTGCTTGGTATCACAAAGGCTACATAGTATATCTCACCAGACAATAAACACACATAATTGATTTTTTTAATGTAAGGAAATGTGAGGATCAGAAATATTAACACTTCAGTATGAATTCAAAGAGATTATGGGGCATATGAGGTTTTGTTATTGAACTGTGTTCTTAGAGCACAAATTGATTAGTTTCCTAATGGTTTCAAAAACACATTTCAATAACTATTTGCAAGATGGCATGGTAGATAGTAACCAGTCATCCTAAAAGTGGGTGCGACCAAACAATAAGGAAATTAATAATGCAAGCTAGTACAGGTTAGCACTAGCAGCTGGCTGAGACAATTTAGACATTATTATCTAGACTCACCAATGACATTATGGGTAATGAAAGGCTGGAACTTCTGCCAGCCTTGACCAATGACAACTTTTGTATCAATCAGTGAAATGATTGACAGCAGATCTTTCATCCCCTGGTGCAGTGGATAAATCAGTATTTACAAAAAGCAGTAGAAAAAGCAAACAACAAATGAAAAATATAATAATCAATAGCTTTGTTATTACATTATAAAATAGCTTTAAATGTTGTCATTTTTATTAATCATTAAATACATTCATTTTAGTTTTGCTTAAAATTTTTCAATTTATCTATAACTATCTCTATCATTTCATACACCGATTTGTCCACTTATTAATTGAGTCATTAACTGACAACTGCTTTGTAATCAACCAACTGATTATCTGAACTGTAAAATATAACATTTACCCAATTTGTGGGCGCAGTTGCACGGGTACAGTGGGCGAGAAGCTCTGGCACTGCAGGTCTTCATTGGAACAGCTGACGAGAGAGCTGTGAGGCCACATGCCTTTTACCAGGTCCACCGCATCACTGGCAAAACCGTCACCACCAGCAGCCATGAGAGAATGGTGAACGGAACCAAGATTCTGGAGTTGCCACTGGAACCCAAAGACAACATGCGGGCAGTGTGAGAAAACCAACTAATTAAAAAAAAAATTATGTTCAAATGTATTTTCCAAATTTTGATGGTATTTTGATAAAATGGCATTTTTGGATGTTTTTGGAGAAAAAAAAATATTTCTTACAGGGAGAAAGTATTATGCTTGGATTAATCTTGAATCTTGACTGGCAAACCCATATCATTCGAGAGCCAGATCACTGCATCATGCAGTATTTAATCTAATAAACTGTTTATAATAAGCCTTTTTAAAATCTTATTATAATTTGCAGTCAAAATAAATATCATCATGTTATAGTTACTTTATTGCTTAGTATTGTTTGTATGCATGTGTAAACTGTCTTTCACTCTCAGTGTGGACTGTGCTGGGATACTGAAGCTGAAGAATGCTGATATTGAACTCCGGAAAGGTGAGACAGACGTGGGGCGGAAGAACACACGTGTGCGGCTGGTCTTTCGTGTCCATGTGCCTCAGCCTGGAGGCCAGTGGCTTTCTCTCCAAGTGGCCTCACATCCTATCGAGTGCTGTAAGTACCATAATTTAATCTGCTGCAACAATGACAGGGCTCACTTTTTATCTTATGCCTTTCCTTTTGACCAATTATAGGAGGAATCTTAGAGAAGCTTTTGTAATTTTAGAGCCCTCTGCTGCCTGAGAGGTGAACTGAAATAAACACTGACAGACTTTTCCCCCCTCTGAATAACCCTGACAACTGAGTTGCCTGTAAAAGGAAAGGGACAAAACAGCTCTCTTTGGGCCAAAAAATAGTGAACTAGTGTATTTCAGTTTTTCTATGGTATCACTGAAATTAAATGCTTATTACAGGTCCTGAAAACCATTTAAACATTACATACCGCACCTTTAATATGTGGACATCCAACAAATCCAACAAAATGCTGATTGTAAAAATGCTGTTATTTCAGTAGCCTATAACATAAAAGTTACATATTTATTCTTTGATCCAATTATTAAACAGTTATTCAATGAATGTTTATGCTTATTGTGGACTTTATTTGATTTTCTCCAGGGCACTTGATTCAATTCACTAGTTAATTATCTGTTATCATGATTTGATTCACTGTACAGAAAGATATAGCAAGAACATATCACACATGCTGGATTGTATAGTGTCCTTTTAATTGTCCTTAATATCAAAATAATTTTTACAGATATAATATTTATTATGGAAGCTGAGCCAACGCATAGTTTTATGTTGAAAAAAAAAAACCCTTCTCATTTTTGTTTCACATTAGATCAAAATTAAGTGATTCATTCTGATCCAGACAGATCATAATGAGTAAGCAGTTGACAGGCTGGTTGTTATGGTTACAAGGTGTTTTTTTTTTTTTCTTTTACCATTGTAGCTCAGAGATCTGTACGGGAGTCTCCATGCGTGGAGAGGCAGGATTTGGACCATTGCTCGGTGCTGGGAGGACTGCAGATGATCCTGACTGGTCAGAACTTCACCTCTGAGTCCAGAGTGCTGTTCACTGAGAAAACCCAGGGTATATAATTTGTTTACCAAGACAAATCCTCATTACTCATAAGTCATTAGTCATACCAGCGTTGTTTAAATATTTCAGCCTCCAGGGCACTGTACTCTGCTGGCAGGTAACATTAGCATGTGATTTGTTTTTGGAGGTGTATTGAGTTGGTTTGCATATGAGGAGACAGTCTGTGAGTTTGCATTTTATACTGTAGTCTGGTCTGGTCAGCACAGTTCTGGTGCATCAGAGTAAGAACGGGAAACAGATAACAAGCTTGCAAAGCAGCAGCATGCACACGCACACCACAAGTCAGTTTGTCAGTGTTTATAGAGAAAGTTCAGTTCCCACATGCTGTAATTAAATCCACACAAGCAGATCTTCCAAACGTAACCACTTTCTTTTTATTTGATCAAACAAGCTGTAAAAGTCTCTAATTCCTCTTGCACTGAACCTAGTCAGTTCTTTACTAATAGTAAGTTTAGACTTGTTCATTTCTCTCAAGTTGTGAACTACTACTAATTTTGTTTTACATTCCTTACCAAATAATATTAAAAAGTGATAACACTCTTTTGTAAATATGATAACTAATACAAATGTACACCACATTGCAAATTTAACAGCAGGCCAGCTGTTATTTCAGACCACAAAGACAGTGTGAGATAGTGTAAAGAACTTTACTGACATATTACCAACACACCATGAAGCTTTTAACTTATTGGTAAATGTAGAGATATTTTCCATTGAGGTGTGCAGTGTGGAGCTAGCGGATGTGGTTAAGTTTTGCAGCGATACAATCTACAAGCAGAGTCTTCTCTTTCCTTTCCTCTACTCAGAGTGTGTAGGCAGCCAACAGAGGTAAGAGGGGAGGGCATGCTTCACAAACTGAACTTGAAAGGGACTCGCTGCTTACTTGCCTGTGCACCAGAGTCATGGAAATGCAGTGGGAGTCGAGTTTGTTGTGGTGCTGAAAAAAAATAAAAAAAATCAACCATTGAATATGTTTATTGGTGTGAAAGATGTTCAAGAAAAGTGATGTGGTTAGTACTGGAGAAGAAGCAATGGAAAAATTACAATAAAGAATTCAGTTTTGTGAGTCATGTGTAAAAAACATGTTGTTACTCTAAATTACAAAGCATTTTCTAAAGCCTTTATAATTTCTTCTTACAGATGGCTTGGAGATATGGGAGATGGAAGCTACAGTCAACCGAGAAAAAAGTCAAGCAGTAAGTATTTAGGTATTGTGTGGTGAATTAAATAACATATAGCCTGATTTTTGGCTGCATAGCAATTTGTAAAGCTGAATGGATATTGTGTCCTTCGCAGAACATGCTGTATGTGGAAATTCCTCCATATCGAGACCCCAACATCTACCACCCAGCCAAAGTCAACTTCTATGTGCTGAACGGGAAGAGTAAGCATAGTCAGCCACAACACTTCACCTACATGCCTCTCCCAGGTAACTGCTTTTCTCTATTGCCCAGTGTCCTCAAAACTCAACACAGAGCACATAATAGCAAAAAAGCTATTTGTTTCAGTAAAAGAAAAAGAAAAAAAAGTTTGCTATGTTTGGGGAAAAACAGCAATGATCATTGCAGATATCATGGAATTGGTTATGGCAGGTATATTATATTCCTGGAATTTTCTTGAACACCTGTGCTGTGGTATACTGTGTTTGTAAACATAATTTTAAATGACACTGCTAGGACATGTTTGCACTAGCATGGGGACATGGCCCGATGATGATTGCACAGCACTTCTGTAAGTTACTCTGGATAAGGGTGTCATACATTACCAAGTGAGGTCAGTTGTGCTGTTCTAATCAAGTCTGATCTGCTCATCCCAGTGTACTGTGGCTCAACTCAGCACCATTTTACTGATAATATCCAGTCATTTAGTGGTAGAAATAAGCATGTTGCTGACATAACAAATGTGTTTTCTGTCTTTTTGTGCACTTTTGTGGGTGTTTGCTTATGTGTGTAGAGCACAGAGTTTACATACATGACTAAATTCATTATAGACATTTTATTGATATTCTAATAAATATACAATGTTCATGCATACTTTACCAGCCTGAATTCTGCATTAACATGTAGTAACCACATGTGGTAGAGTTGTTTGTTCTTATTTGTTACGGATAAACTAGTTCAGTCAGTTGTATAAGTAACTGGGTGAAGTCTCCTATTTATGTTGAAGTGTGGTAAGTGGAATGGTTGTAATAATGGGGACAGGGCTTAAGATGGCCTCAAAAAAGTTGGCCATCTAACCATGTCTTGTTAAGAGGCTGTTTCAAGAGTACAAAGCTGCCACTTTGTGGCAGATTTTGATGGCACTGTTCCACCACTCAGCCAGTGTCAGTATACTGTATGTGTTCATTCTGGCCGTGAAACTGGATGAGAACGTGTGCTTGGGTTTATGCTCAGTTAGATTAATAATACCCCTGTACTGTACAGCTAATTTTAAACTTGCACCAATCAAAGCCCCTGGAGTTTAATTTTTCTATAAGGGGTCGTGTGTTCTGATTATAATTTAAGTAGCATTTAATAAATATCACTAACAATCACTTATTAAGACAGCTCTTGTTTTTTATTTATTTACTTTTTTACTAGCCTAATGTTAAACCCCTGGCATCTTATTATGTTTCTTCCAGTTCCACTAATAAAGGCCGAGCCAGTGGATGAGTATCAGTATGGACAGCTTGGCTGCAGTGTCTCCCAGGTCTTAGGTGTCTCTCCACAATCATGCCATCACACTGGCCAGCTCCCTAGCAGCTGCTCTGCTATGCCATGCCAGGTTTCCCAGAGGACCAGCAGCCCTACCCTGTACCCTCCAGCCTCGGAGTACCAGCTCCATCAGCCATCAGCCCTCTACCAGAGCCAGGTGGAAGCCCTCAGCAGCAGCCCTGCCCACTACCAGCCTGTCATGGATCACCCTGCATCTGGAGTGCAACCCATCTGCTCAGGTCAGGTACCTGCCATTGGGCCAAATCCAGGTTCTCATCTGAAACCCAGCAGTTACCAGCACATCATAGCTGGGCACAACTACCAGGCTGGGCTCTCTGTGTTTCCAGGCCTGGATGCGGCCAATCAGAGAAGCTTTGGGCAGAAAGCAGCTCCCCCAGTGCAGAGCTACAATCAGCAGCAGCCTGTGGAGCATCAGAGAACTAGCAGCCCTGTAAGAGTCAAGCAGGAGAATCTGGACCAAGCTTACCTGGATGATGGTGAGGTGGTTAATTTGGTTATTTTAACACTTGTCATTATGGTGGGTATAGTGTAAAGGCAGGGATAAACTTCAGAAGTTAAGGTTCTATCATATTCTAGTAATAAAAAGGTTATGGGTTTAACTCCCAGAATGTTAGTGCTGGGCTCAAAATTGTTGCACAATTGTGAATAGGTTAATTTGGTAAATTTGGTAGCATGGAAAATGGATAGTTGTTGTATCAGGTAATGATATATACAAGAAAAAATATTTATTTATTATTATGTTTTTTAAAAATCTGCTGTAACCCATACTGATGAAAACTTATTTACTGCACAGTCACATGGCAATATTGCTGTAGCAGTTGATGGCTTGTTTATTGATAATTCTTTCTATAGTACGTCCTACAGCTTAGTGTAAACTGTGGCCCCCTTCACAGCCTGCACCATGTAGGTCAGTGCTTTAAATAGTTACTGCTAAAGCTAGTTCAGCATTGAGTTCTGTCAGTGGAACGATCAGAGCAGGCATGAGAGGACTATTGATTTTTCATGGGAAAAAAAATGCAGCAAACCCCTAGTGAAAAAGGAAATTTTTTCTTTGTTTTTGTGACTAATGGTTTACCATGGTCCACTTTTACACTATCATCCTGTTTAGATGTACAGTATAGACATGGCAAATTAATATGATATCCAAGTTTATTTGCTTATTTTGAAAAGGTTATGTGAAAAGCTACTAACCCGCAGTGGTATGGTGAGTAATTATTGGTATTATATTTAGCATTTTGTGTAAGACAGTAACAGTCTTGTACTGGTTGTCGTGGGAGTGAAAGTGTAAGTGTCAGCACTTTGCCTTCTATTTAAGGACCAGTGGTACCTGTTACAGCCAGCCTTGTTCTAATTTTAGACTGAAGAAGTAGAAAAGTTTCCAATTTTAGCCCACTAACATCTCTGTTGAGCAACAGAAAACAAAGCCAAGCAAAGCCTCAGGTGGTTGCAGGGTGTTAAACATGACTATGACTCAGTGCTGCTCCCTGCTGAAGGATTATTATCAGTTATAAAGCCTGTGTATCACAGTGAAGCTAGAATTTTCATTTCTTCTAAGCAACACCGGAAGCCAGAATTGCATCATGCTGAATATTTCCAGACATCCACATATGTTGTTGTTTTTTTTTTCTCTTATGTTTTCTCAGTGAATGAAGTGATCAGAAAAGATCTTACAGTTCATCCCAGTGATCAGTGACAGCTAGATCTGAAAATCAGCAAGTCTTCTTCCAAGAGACAGCCATCATTTCTGGACAACTCATCAGCCTCCACGTCTGCACAGATTCTTTATGTCATATCAGAGTGTTTTAAAGGGGTGGTGATTGTTAATTATAATAATGATTTCTGATGATCACATACCTAGTAAGTATTGCTAACAAAAAAGATATTATCTTGGGACACACATGCAAGTTAGCATCTACAACCAGTTTTGAATTTGGGGAATATTTGGGGAAAGGCACTAGCTTAATTAGCTAATGCAGAGGATAGCCAGTGAATAAAGGCTTCTAATAAGAATCCAAATATCTGACCATCATTACAATAGCAAACCTGAATTACTTGTTCAACAGAAATTCATCAGACGAGCTTTCTTTTTATTTCCTGTTGCATAGCGACATGCAGATGTACATGTTCAAGATGGAGTGCTAGCTCAAACAAGAACCGTCATAAAGAAGATGATTAGAAACTAGTAGACTTGTGTCGATGACTAGAGTATATGATTTGTAGTGGGTACCTTTAATAAACAAACAATAATGTTATAGCCCTAGTCCTAACTACAACAAGGCAAAAGCTAAAGTTAATAAGTTAGCTAGGCAGATACAGTTATGTTAGTTTGCTATTTTACCTCAGTTTGACTTCTCATTTTGTCTTGAAGCTGACAGAATCAACAACTTGTCCTTTTTGTCAGGAACATACGTGGAATTGCAGTTATCAGAATTTTACATGGTGGATATCCCAATAACTCAGCTTTTTAGATTCAGTTTGTCAGTCTGCTAAAGTTTTTGCTACAGATCTGTGTAAATATTCATCATTTTTCTCTGCCATGTTAACGTTTCCTATAGCTGCTAACAATTTTTTTCAAAGTTCGTTTTCTAGAAAATTGTAGAAAACAGCACCTTTTAGTTCTCAGGTATGCTGCACTCTGCTACTATTGAAATGAAATGAACAGTATGAGGTGCAAGCACTATATGACTAATGCTAGCGACTAGTCAGGATCAGGTGCTTGCCATGAGATTTCCTGTTGATTGTATGTCATGTAAGTGTAACACATCCTAGGTGTTGACCGAAAATTGATGGACATAAAAAAAAAAAAATACATAATACAAAATTGAGGTGCAACACCATGCTACAGAATACTACAAACCATGACAATATGACTGCCAGAATGCTCTTTTAGTTAGCAGTTATTTTCTATGAATGTTATTTAGTTTTATTTGACTTTCTAACTTGCAAGAGAAAGTACAACTATGAAATATCAATCAGTTAAAATTTTACCCTGATATATTATTTCACAGATGTTATTTTGCAATGCTTAGGATGAGCATTTTATGAATATGTATTTATGATTGTACATTGAATACAAATAAAATTCTCTGTATTATATAAATACTAATCTGCTTACTAATGTACAGTATTAACTAATTTGTTAACAATAACAATAGGAGTGTATGTCCAAATACATCTTGTAATTGCCTCTAAGGTAGACCTGTCCTCTGAACAAATTTCGATTAGCAGTTCTGCACATGAGCTATGCTGCCTTTGATAAGTTTTGGCACACATATAGACTGTAGCTTTTTAAAAAAAAAAAAAAGATTTCATGAGGACTTTGACACTTTAATGTGAATTAACATTTCAAAGATGTTTACTTTGAGGAAAACCATCAAAAACACCTCCCTTACCATAATTCGGCATACGTCATCTTCCAACTGAATCCATTTTAAGGGAATCTTCAGAGCTGTTCTGCTGTGCATCTGGCAGAAATTCCCAGGGGTTTATGAAGCTGACTGAACACAGCTCTCTTTCGGTTTTACTTTGGTAAAGTTCATTAAAAAATTTTTAAACGTACAAAGAACTCCCTTGAAGAATATTCTTTCTAAGAAGGAAGGTCAAAGCAAATATTCAAACATTAACACCATTCATTCCAAAGCAACTGCAAAACTTTATGGCCAATTTTAGACTAGACACTGATCACTTTTTTTTTAAAGATTACATTAGATTCAAGTTTATTGCCACTGAACAAGTACTTAACAAAATGCAGTTGGCATCTAACCAGAAGTGTAAATTAGTGTAAAAGTGCAATGCATGTAAAAGTTAACAGGCCTATTGGAATATGAATATGTAATAAAGAGATTTAGATAGATAGATAGATAGATAGATAGATAGATAGATAGATAGATAGATAGA
>JAOTRR010000018.1:10065202-10075223 GCA_028570945.1 Gogo arcuatus | reverse complement strand
TGTAATGAATATAGAATATATGAAAGTTTACCTTTTTGAATTAAATTACGAAAAATGAACTTTTTCACAATATTCTAATTGTTTGAGATGCACTAGTATAACTACATAAAATTGTTATAGATATGAGTTGTGCAGTACAAAAATGCAACGCTTGATTAGACTTTAAAAAAAAGGCAAATAACAGATACTTGATATGTTACACACTTATTAAAAGTGAAAACATTCGTGAAGAAGGAGAGAAACAAATGCACCTTGTTGTCCTGGAAGTCATAATCCAAAGAATACTGCAGCTTGCCCAGTTTCTCCTGCTCCTTTTCCTCTTCTTCTTTCTCTTCCTCGGTTAAACCTGTTTCTCCATCCTCATCGTCGTCGTCCTGGTGTTTCTGGAGGAGGAAGTGTATGGACATGGTGTCAGAGGAGGATTTTGGATGGAGATGTTTATGCTTCCTGTCTGCAGCATGCCACAAGCTCAGGGTTCCTGTTAGCCTCTTGGTGCAGTAGGGTGTAAGTGTGCTCCTACCGGCCTCTCCTAACCATACACCTGTCACAGCAGCCTCGTACCAATGCAGTCATTCAGGGCTGGGTGTTGCAAATGACTTAAGCTCACAATTTCTTTTGGTGACACTTTTTTCATGGACGTTCAGTAGAAATCGCACAGACGTTTCACACTTCAGTGTTAAAGGAATAGATTACCCCAAATTCTAACTAACCATGTATGGCACTGAACTTTTATGTGTTATAAGCACAGTTAATGTATTTAGATTTTATTTGTATTACTGACACTTTGAAACATGTATTTAATCCATGTAATCAGTTACATCAGCCAACAGATTTTTATTCTTCTACATCATTTGCAAACTCATCCAATCCTACTGACAATGCTGAAAGATGTTTTTTTTTTTTTTGTTGTTGTTGTTCATATTCATGTTCATGGTCATTATTAATAAACATCATTATGTTTTCAAGACCAAATTAAAGGTAATAGTCCCAGAAATTGCTGTTCAAAATCGCTGTGTATAATTTAGTCCTGCCTGGCCCATTTTCTCATGAGCATGATCTAATTCACTGATATGCAGTAATACTCACGGGAATAACCAATGAGCAAAAATGCTTTTTAGTGAAATAGATGCAGTTGTGCTATTTCTGGATTTTAAAGTGCTGACTTGAGATTTTCTTTCTTTATTATTTCTTTTTTCACCTTTTATACAGTGGCCATATGCAGAAAAAAGAACATGAATAACTTTTTTTTTAACTTTGTGTATTTATATTTTGAACTAACCATTACATTTTAAATGTTTATTTAACTGAAGTAGATTTATTTGATTTATATCTTAGGCTAGATCTATATGTTTTGTTTCCATGTGAGTGTAAATTAAAAACTGAGCATTTTACTAGCAAAGTCAGCTGATCTTTTTTTGAAAGAGTAGGTTTAGCTAATGTGACAAGTCCACTTAAATGGACAGCCATCAGAAATTATTCATACATTAAGAATTTTTTTGTGTGGATTTTACGTGTAAAATAATATAAAGGAACCATCAGGAACCCATTATGAAATCTCTATATTTCTTTGTGGGAATATGAGTGCTCTGTGAATTGAGAAGAAGAGGATTGGTTGTGAATTGTGGTTGTTTATGAGCGGTCCTAGCAGGGTGCCACCAAAAAAATTGTAAGTCTCAAGCCCATTCCTAACAATCTCCCTATAGCAGCAAATTAAAGGGCACAGCGTCGTGCTAAAATTCCTCAAATATTGTAATGTTGTTTATTTGCATGTTGTCTACCCCCCTTTATCCTGACTTTAAAAGAAGCCTCTTCAGCCTGTTATTCTGAGACAAATGTTATGCTTATAATTTCCCCATACAATAGCTATGCCCTTTAACACATGCATCTACTGTAAGTATTATGGGTTGCCCCTGACTCAAGAATCCATAACCTGTCAGTATTAGTGAGTTATTTCATTCGCATATCATAAGTTTACTCTGGTCATTATTGTTCAGTTCATGTAATCATTTGCATTGTAACTTTCCTGTGTTTTTTTTTCTTCTTGTTTTGCTTTCTTGTCAAGCAACGACAGCAAAAGGCTTTAAAAAAAAAACAAGGAAGTTACAATGGCCATTCCGCCAAACCCTGACCAAATTCCAAATGGCTCCTTATTCGAAATAAAGTACACTACATAGGTAATAGAAATTATTTGCTATGTCCAAAACCATGTAATATGAAGTTTTGTACACAGCCAGGGCTTCTGCACCTTACATAGTGCACTAAATGCTCAACAGGGAGCCATTTGGTATTCAGCCCCTGCCCCGCACAGCATATGCTTAGCACTCGGCGGCCAAAAAGCTGAGCCGTTCGTCCGTTCACCTACCGTAGTGCCGCCAGCCATGAGCGCCACGCAAAGTGGCACGCACACACAAGACATAAAGCGGGAGGAAAGGGAGCAGAAAGAGAGAGGGAGAGGATGAACTCAAGAGACACACCAGGAAGAGAATGAGAGACAGCAGAGAGAGCCACATCAACACCAAGAACACTAGTTTGAGAAAAGACCCACTATGCAAAAGGAACTCTGGTTACGTTCCTAAGGCTGAGCACTAGACTAGAGGACTCACTCAGCTGAATTGCTTCCATTCCTACAAAAAGTTTGAGAAGTGTTTATTGAACGTTTCTCATCACATCACTTGGCAGTCTTTTACTGTTTTGTCAAGCGTGTCTTTTCTCATCAGAGAACACAATGAGATACAACACCCACATTACTCACAAACACAGGAAATAACACAGCAAAAAAATATGACTGGATGGACTTTTTCTTTCACACACATGTGTTCTTATTTCCTGTCAACTCAGCAGTATTTGTAAATCATTTTCATTCACATCAGGCTTTTATGTGGGCAAAAGCACTGAGCTAGATTGGTCTACTTTTGTACAATTAACTGTAAAGCTCTGGGAATACATCAGTGCAGTTTTGAAACAGCACTTGAGCGTACGTAGTTACTCCTGTCCAGCACATCATACAGAAATTTCAGCTTTATTGTGGCCAGTCTGGTGGTTGGATCCATTAAGTCAAGATCATTTTACATACATCTCCACCCTGCATATTCTTCATGTTGAAGCCGTCCTTGCCCTTCTTTCCTTTCTTGTTCTTCTTTTTCTTGCAGCAGCATTTCTTGATGATGCAAAAGCAGCAGGTGACGATGAGAAGAGCCGCCACTACGGCGATCGCAATCAGTGCCCAGGGAGGCACTGCAATGCATCACACCAAAGAAGAGAGAGAGAGAGAGAGAGGTAGTTATAAATGACGACAAAAATATAATTGCAAGCAAAGACTTACCTTTTTGCTAAGTATTACATGAGCACTAATTTAAAAATAAGAAACAGAAACTCAACCTGTACTGTTTTTATTGCTGTACTAACTCATACTAACTCCTCTCTAACAGTGCTTTAGTTTGAAAGTATTCTTAGATCCTGACCTATTTGTACTAGCATGGGGATATGTTTTTGAAGGAGACTACAAAGCACTTCTGTAAGTTGCTCTGGATCAAGGCGTCTCCCAAATGCTGTAAATGTAGGTATAAGTGTATAAATATAATTACAAGACTGGTCCGATACTAATCATACGATTACAAGCAAACAACCCGTTTCAGAACAATGAGCAATGAGGATGTACGTATGTGATACCACTTATCAGCTACTTACAATGCCATCCCAACCCTGCCACTTTCACAGTGGACTACTGGTGTGAATTAAGCAGGAAGATTTAAAAAATGCTGGGCAAATTTCCCATCGACTAATAAAGCCCTCACCCCTTAGGTGAGTCCTAAAGATTACGCTGTATGTCCAGTCACAGTAACTTACCATTAAAAGACATATCTCTGTCCTGTTTTACTAAAAGAAAAATGATGATGATTTCATCTCATATGATTTCTATTCATTTCTTTGTATTCTGGAAAAGAGCCAGTTTGGTCAGCACATTGGATTCAGTAAGCGGGTTCAGTTAATTGAAAGATAAGATGTTGCATACCTCAGCAAAAATACATCTTCATAAACTTACATGGGATTGTATCAATCTCATTAAGGAATTTGTTCTTGATCTTCTCAAAGATGTCATCCACGGAAGAGCCTCCAGACTCTGTGGAGTTGTCTGCTGCAGTTGAGAGAACAGAGGCCATCGTCATGGTGCTGGGTGGGTGGGTTCCCCCCAAACCCGTGGGCTCAGGACCCACCATGGCTTCTGGTTTCTTCTTGAAGAGATTCCACTTCATGATCTCCAGCTAGGCACTCAGTGTTCCTGTGAGAGAACACAAACACACAACCCAATCATTAAGGACCGAAAAATGAAGAGAAACTAATGTGATAGAAAATCCAGGAGCAAAAATGGCTGCCTTGTAAGAATCAACACGGTACACTGACACTTCTAACAATGTATATGCTGTTAGAGAGGTACGAGGCCTACTGCTTGCGGGGGAGGTGCTGTAGGGGGGAACATATTGATTAGCAATATAATATTACAGGAAGCCTAGAGTCAGACATTTGAATCAATAATACTGAGAACGCAGACAGAAATATACAGTCATGGAACAGTGTGCTTTCTGGCAAAGGCTCTTTTTTTAATCACTAAATGTGGAGCTTGCATATAAACAATGGGATAAGAAAAAAACAACAACAAAAAAAACAAGTGCAGCTACAGAGCTTTGGGCTATGTGTATCAAAGCAGCCATGCAAGACCTGTGACATGGACACAGTGATGCTGAAAACCACAGAGAGGCATAACAGGATAAAGCTTTCCAACCACAAATGCCAAGAGACATTTGTCTTAAAAGGGCTTGTCTTGTTTAATAGCTGTGCATTATTAAGTTACCATTTCGAGATTGAAGATTTTCATCCATGAATCTGATCTGAAGATTCTTCTGACAATACCAAAAACTTTAGCGGATACATCGGGTTGTGATTTCTATTTTTAATATTTCCATGTTAAACTTTCCTAGGTTTCAATACTCTGAAAATGATCCTTTAAAATGCAACATCTGGCCATACAGGATGTTAAATAGATTAGTTTAGGGAGGAAAAAAACAGTTAAAAGATACGTTCTCACTCTAAATGTTTTTTTTTTCTAAATTACGTCACCTATAGTTATTATTATTACAATACAACTAGTGTAATTATGTCCAGGAGAGTTTGCTACCACTACCATGACTATGTGTTATTTGACATATCTCGTGTGCCAAAGCGCATATCAACACTGCAACACAAAATATATACCTATATTTTTATTAGGGGCATTTAATAAAACACGGAACCCCAATTCACTTACCTTAATGAAATGGTTTGCAGGAAATCGGAAAAGTTCAAATGGAACCACAGCAGCGGAACGTAACCATGCTCTAATGATCCCAAACTGACAATAGACAGAGCTCTTCTGTCCTAAAAACAAAATGTCCTTAAAAAAAAAAAGTACCAGTGGGGTAGGACATGAGTTTATCACCCTCCCACAAAAGACTGGATACGCTTCACCATCACAATGTCATATGATGACAAATACCATATTAAACACAAAACCTCTATTTGGTCTAATAAACTGGTATAAAGAGTAAAGAAAAAAAAAAAAACCAGCAATTAATAATGGATTTAAATGGGAGGAACTGTCCTGAAACGAATTTAATCCAAAACATTATGGTCAGAAAAGCATTTCATCAGCAAATTCAGCTGGTAGAAACTGTAGGTCTTCAGGACTAAGCACATAATGTACTGTTCTCATGAGAGGATGTGCTTTACAGTGATTTTCTTTTTTATCATAGGTGAAGACAAAAATATATTTTAAAAAAAGTCAGAATTTATAATTGATAATATTCACAATGAACAAATCCTCTGCCATGCAGTGTAGTTTTAGTAGGCTTTAAGTGTAGACTTTAGAATTAGCCATTTTTCTTTCGAATTTGACCAAGCCAAGCAAAGAGTTGAAACTATCCATTTTATAAATGCCCTTATATAGTGTACGGCAACAGAAACACGTCACCACTCTGGAGAAGACTCAATAAACCAGAGTGTTCCATTAACTAGATTGAATGGGCCTCTTCCGCATCATCCCTCTCCCAGACACCATACATTACCAGTTGATAATGCTGCGTCTCCTTCTTAACACCTCCTCAAGCAGATTCTTATATAGATATTCAGTATATATATTAACATTACACGTAAAGAAAAAAGAAGAACTGGCAAAGTTACAGGCTGGCTGCAATGCTGACATAATTGAATAAGTGTGTTATTACTACATTGCCAATGGCTAAATCCTAATGAGTCACTCTTTCTTGTTAGACTCAGATAGCTTTAATAAGCTCAATTTATTTCTGTATAAATTTCAAGTGAAGCAGGCACATATTAAACAGTACAAATCAGGTCTGTGTATATTAAACACTGCCAGCCACAAAAAAGCAGCTAAGCCAAAGTATAAAAAGCACAAGAAGGTCAAAAAATAATAATAAAAAGAAAAAGGTAGAGAGGGAGAGAGGTATATTTTTCTGGTGATTCCCACACTATCATCAGGAGCAGACTTTCTATTTGGTCACTGCTTTTTATTTCACTTTACTGGCTTTTGCACTACGGTGTATCTCGAGCTCTTGGTATGCCAGGTAGTGACTAAGAAAATGAACTGAACTGTGTTATATAAAGCTGACACGAGATTAATAGTAGCCAGTGAGATTGTGTTTGTTACACTGCATTTGAAATAACATGATTACTACTGATGTATTGTGTAGAACAGGAAGAACATGAGATCCTTATTCAGGACATGTATGCACAGTGCACAAGCTTCCATTTTAAAATGTAAGACATCTTTTTTTTTTTTTTTTTTTACTGTTTTCATTTATCATAATTACAAGGCTCTGGCTCATTTCTATGTATTGAGGCTCTTGTTATCTACTCCCCACTATTCCAGAGCATACTTGCCACATTAGACTGACATTTGCTCTCTAGCTGAGATATTGATTGACAACGTCCTATCGTTTTAACCATTCTGCCTGCACAGGGAATATGATGAGTCTGCCCTTTTCACTCTCACATACCATCAGCCACGTCAGGCTCTTATTAGAATGCTTCTCACTGGACTGGACTTGTCATATGTATATTAAAGTGCTTCTGACAGACCAGGGGTTTGGCTTTTATCTATTGCCCTGCATTGGAAAAATGGGCCAAAAGATGGAAATGTATAGTAGGCAGGTATATATATATATATATATATATATGCTATATCTAGAAAAAAATGCACTTTCCTACTGTCTACCATATGTTTCTGTTTCAACTGGCTGACTCATGCATTAGAACTTAATACATTACAAATACAAAAGCACCATTCCTCTTGAATGTTGTCACCAGCAATACTGAAAAGCTCAGCTCTGATCTGTACTCTCGACAGTCTGTGTACAGCATATGTAGCTTTCACTTGGTTTCTCAATCTCCCTCAGAGAGACAGGGAGATGAAGAAGTGATTTGTCTGAATTTAGGAGACAGGCAATTTCACAGCCTCGAATAAATGATCAAGCAAGACAATTGGAAAGAACCGATCCATGTGGCTGCCAAACTCACTGGCATTAACCCTGACATCTCTAGATAGGAGATACACATTTCACTGCCTTATATTTGTCTGAATCATGACAGACAAGGTGCACAAGTAATCTGAAATAAAAAAAACTATTTGACTGTTTAAGCTAAAATTAGTGAATCTATTTATCATATAATTAGTCATGCATATTCAACCTAGGGTTCAGTTTTAAAATCAAACCTTTATGCTCTGGTAGAACAGATGGGATATTTAATATCTCTTGGTTGATGTAGTACACACAGTGTACTTTCTAAACTTTCTAAAAACCGTTTTCAATCACGTCTTTCGGCAATAACAGTTGTGGCCTGCCAAAAAAAAAAACCCCAACTCCACATGGGGTAGATGATTCTTTGTGAAAACTATAAAAAGACAAGCTGGAGTCAGTAATACGAAGAGTCTTCTGAACCTCTACACTCCTTCCTGCCTACAGCACAATTTCCACAACAAGATTACATCTAGATCTACCTGTAAAACCTACAACATGTTATTGCATATATGCTACAAAATTTTTTTAAATGAAATGGGATGACTAAATCTTGTTATGGAGCTGCTTAAGGAAAACATGGCTTTGAAACATCCTGGAAATTCATAAAATACCATGCCAATAGTCTAGTCTCAGTCTTCATACTTCATGCATTGCACATTTTTATTTTTGTCCCTGATCTACATATCTACACATACTGTACGTGTTAACTCTTGGAAGGCTTTGTAATCCCTCAAATGAATCAATTGAATCAGTGTTTTAAAATGGGGCTAGCAAAACATCTGCAGTGTGTGGGGCCTTGGCATTCTGACTAAGAAACATTGTCTTATGCAAAGCGAGAGCATGTTCTAGACACAAATGAGCCGGTGTCCTTTTCTCCTCTGAAGAACACAGTAGAGGATACAAAGCCAAAGTTGGCAATATAAAATAGGGATAGCTTTCGAGACAGAATTCTTAAACGCAAGGCCACCATAAACCAAGCGGAGAGAGGACATGCTGTTCCTAATTACCTTTCTGGCTTGCAGCTCTGCTTTGGTCTTTCAAAGTCAAATGTGTTTAATCCTGCTCTAGACTGTTCTACTGAAAATAACTGACTTTTATTATACTTTTAAGTCTATACAAGCTTATGGTAGACAATATCTTAGACTTGTGGTCATACAAATATACTGTAATATACTGAAAAGATATTAAAATGGATAATATATTCTGTTTCGACCTGTCCAGGGTGTACCCCGTGTCTCACCCGAAGTCAGCTGGGATCGCGTCCAGCTTAACCCACGACCCTGACGGATAAGCAGCATAGAAAATGGACGGATGGATGGATGGATATTCTGTTTCGAAAACAACATTGCACTCTGGATATTCTCACTACTTTGTGATACAGAACGCATCTGGATGAGAGAGGATTTCCCCTCAATCTGCTCCTCTGATCAGCTGACCAAAAATGATCTAGAACATACAGTACACTATATGGCCAAAGGTTTGTAGACACCTGACAATCACACCTATATGTAGGTCTTCCCCAGACTGTTGCCACAAAGTTGGAAGCACACAATTGCATACAATGTCTTTGTATGCTGTAACATTACAATTTCCCTTCATTGGAACTAAGAGGCCCAAACATGTTCCAGCATGACAATGCCCCTGTGCACAAAGCGAGCTCCATAAAGACAAGGCTTACCAAGGCTGGAGAGGAAGAACTCGAGTAGCCTGCACAGAGCCCTGACCTCAACACTACTGAACACCTTTGGGATGAACCGGAACGCCGACTAATGCTCTTGTGACTAAATGGACAAATCCCCACCGCCACATTCCAAAATCTAGTTGAAAGCCTTCCCACAAAAGGGGGACTAAATCTGGAATGGGATGTTCAAAAAGCACATGTGGTCAGGTGTCCACATACCCACATCACAGTGAGTAAGTAAACTTTCCACATAAGCAACATGTTTGTGAGATGTGCATATGCCAGCAAAGAGCAATCAAGCAAGGATATATGATAAGCTAACCTTGAATGCTCACAGATTAAATCCAAGCTGTACTCTTTTTTTTTAAAGACTCTACTTCATGAATTTGCAGTAGAGTCTTGCAATTTTTTTTTTTACTAATTTGTTCCCATTTTGACCGAAAAGGTTTTGTTTGTTTTTTTGCTTAGCTGATGTGTGGTTATGAGTAAAAGTTGTCTACCTATGTGAGGCTTGTTCACAGCAGGAAATCCCATGTAAGGTGTGGGTCATTTGAATTTATGTTGCATTCACTGGGAGTAGACAGGTCTTGCATACATTATGCTATGGAAATAGTAGTATCACTCTAACGCCCACTGAGTGCCTGATGTCTTTTGTATACTTTTATGGCCGTGAGTTTCAGAATTTTAAAGCACTCAGGTATGTTTCTTTCCAGACTTTTGAACACTGCTACACAACGAGTGTCTTCTGAACACTGCTACACAACGAGTG
>JAOTRR010000018.1:10010847-10028329 GCA_028570945.1 Gogo arcuatus | reverse complement strand
ATTGTGGTGGGCACTGTATTTACTCATTTTTACTGGTATATATTTAGTATATTGTATTGTTCTGTTTGACGTGTCATTTTCTTTTGGCACATACTGTAAACCTCTTAAAGCACCATTTTAAAACTAAATCTTTATGTGAAAGTGCTTGTTAGCACTTTCCAAAACGTGAGCAATATGGCATGCTGTTATACAGAAGTGGGAAAAACAGTGAGTCCCGTACATGACAAACATCTTGTAACACTATGCCTGACTCTCTAGGAAGTTGTGATAATGGACATCATGGGTAGTGCCCTTGGCGTGCAACTGGCGTTAAGTACCACTGAAGGTTGTATGAATGGCATCCATATGCAATGCAGCCCAGATACTCTGTTTATTTCTGTTCATGGCTGTGCTCAGTTCAAGGTTGTCTGTGTGTAGAACCTGAAATGATCTAACTGTTTATAGCTTAATCTATATTTGTTACAACCGCTTACAGGAATACATCTGGCATGAATTTGCCATATGTCCTGTTTTATTGCTATTTTGTCCTGTTTCACATTGAGTCATTTAAGCCAGAGGAATCAAACATTTTGTAGCCAGGCATGCCTTTCAGTGTAAGAAAACTCACATATTTATTTCATGACGCTAATCTATCTACTGTAATATTAAACACATTAGGTAATTATGTACCATAATATTTATTTTTCTGAGCCCTTGAAACCTTTTACTCCTGAACGTTTTACCCACACAACCCAAGCCACTTTTCCTAGATTCATCAAAATTTCTGTTTGATTCAAATTTAAATGAACTTATTATTAATTTAGTGAGCTTTCGACCAGAAATTGAACTTCCTATAAGACACACATAATTTGTGACAGGCATAATTTTAAAAAACCATTCATATCAAATGGCAAGCCACTTTAAGCTCATAATAACTAAATAATAACTGGAACAACTATTACAGTAGTAGTTTGATAATGGTCACCATGATGTCATTAAAAAAAATCATCTCTGACCCCTGGCTATACATCCCACAAATTTACCACTGTACTACTATTTTACATTAATGAGTAACGTAGATGAACACTTCATATCTGTAATCAGAATTGATCGGAATAAAACCAAAACAAACAATGAGAACAAATTGAAGGCATGAATTTATTTTTAACAACACTGAAACCTTTGATCAGTCTTAAACATAAGGACAGTGCCAGGTATCAGAAGATACATACATAAACAGAAAGAAATAAATAGTTGTTTCAACCATAGGCAGTCGATGATGTACCTACAGTAAATAATAGATGTGCTCTATTTGTGAGTTGAAGTGTTACATAAGAAAAAGACTATAAATGTCCCTGGCTATTTCCTTTATATGTACAGTTCATGTTTTTTTTCATCAGCAAATGGTGTCTTCAAACTCCCTAAAAAAAGGAATGAAAATCTCATATCAGATCACATTTGACAACAAATCATCAAATTACATGCGTGATATTTGACATGACGCTCTCCAGACAGAGTGAGCACAATTGTGTGGCCTTACCTTTTGAGCAAACTGCGATCCTGCTGCTCCTAATTCGGGATCGGAACAAATGTAGGCAGAAATGTAAAACAAGCAGGTGTAAATGGTCTCTAGTAATAATTATGACAGCTGAAGCAACATAAATTGTGGTGGGGTTTAGCTATTTTTGTTTCAACAGCTATAAATGAAACATTGTCAAAAACTACTTTTTTTTCTTTTTTAAAAGCAATTTCATATACATTAGCATTATTCCAACACAATATTCACCCCATGAACATTGCAAATAACTGTGATTCCTCCCTCATAGAAAATTTTAATTTTCATGCAGTGAACGTAGGCAGAAGAGTTTATTAGTGTAAAAAGCTTCCAGCAAGTGACGGCACGCTCCCTGGGGCCTAATGGGGAGCTGGGTGCTGAGTCAGGGAAATGTGATTTCCTTTCGCGTTGTACACATATGGAGCCACACCAGATTTAATTTACATAGCAGTAGAACTCCGAACCTTGCGGCGGCAGAGACTGTGCTATCCAAATTTAGTACCCACCATATAAGGTCAGCACATGGGGCATGGGGTCAGGGGAAAGACAGTTGTCAGGACCCAAATAGATATAAAGTACTTAAGACTCTAAATTGCTTATCTGGAACACCTCAACCTCTTATGGCCAAACAAATATTAGTCTCTTGATGATGCACGCCTTAAGGGTGAACTAATCGGGATTCACTATCACATTTAGTGACAAAGTGACAAGAAATAGAGTTTATCTAATCATTTATGTGAGGTAATATGTGCATAAGTAAAGGAACAAACATTGATCTGAACCACACTACAGACACTGACCAACATGAACATGGCCCTTTACCTTATTTCTTATCAGCATCATGAATCACTGCTTCTGTATGGGAAGAAAAAAATCCATATTAGACTAAGTACAAGGGAGTAGGAAAATAATCCACAACTGTAAAGCGGGGTTACTGTTCCCACCTGAAGTGGATTAATTTCTTATAAGACCATATCCAGAAGTTTTTTTTTTTTACTTCTCTTATACCACAGCATTTTTATAATTTATGAACAAACACCACTTTTTTCTGCTTTTAACTGTTTAGAGTTACATGCTACTCACATTCTAGCATCTATAAACAATTGTTCCAGACACCAGACCCTCTTTTTTCGCTCTCGTAATTTAATAATTAAGTTAAAATGAGAACAATGCAGCTTGTCATGATACCAAGAAACCAGAACGTGACTTTCCCACGACAGAAGACTTTCTGACTGTTACTAAGCACTGATCCCTGGGACTCCTTCCGTAAATGTTAAATAAATCTTCTTAAGGAAAGCATCACCATATCCATAGTTATACATTTTGCATTGGTAAATAACAAGAGGGTTTTAATCTGTTAATCTCTTTTTAATCTGTAATTTAATTAATATAAACCTGTGATCTGAATTACATACAGAAATGCTGTCAGATTCAGGCTGTTCAGATTCAAGAATTCAACAGGATAGTGGTATTTAACTGCTATAAAACAACCATAATATATTGTTGAACCTGATAACTTAGATCACTTTATTACTGTATACATTATACCAATTCTGATTAATTCTGCATTTGTTTAATGCAAAAATAACCATCAAAATGAGTGCAGTACCTATTTGCTTTGTCAGCTGTACACATTCAATAACCTCAAACACTATATTAAAACCTACTGCAAAAACAAGCCATGCATTGTTTATTAACACCTGTTACACTTATTATCCTTTGGTTGACTTACGTTTGACCTCCAGCTTGCAGGTGACAACCGCCTCACCATGTTCATTGATGGCCCTGCACGAGTACACACCGCCATCAAAGTTTCCGGGCTTGCGGATCTCCAGAGAGCAGATGCCCTGGTTGTTTAACTGCCTGTACTTGGGGTCATCACCAATGATAATTTGGTTCTTCATCCACTGAATCTTGGGCTGCAGGGAGGAAAGGGAGATGAAAAGGAAAATAAGTGATTTGGTCCACGCTCCTTACAGAGATCCAGCTTTTCACTGTTATCTCTTAAAAGCATATGATTCTGAAATGTATCATTATTTGTTGAGAGCTTGTTGATGGATGAATTAAAGTCACGAGGTTCCAAGAGCATGCATTCCTGCAGTACTCACTTGTAAGAAGCCTTGGGTGTTAAATAGCATAACCACTGTCAGGGGCCTCTCTTGGCTACAAGCAACAATGCCACTCATCCAGTTCTCGCCAGTGTGAATTTATTCTGTTTAATTCTATCCCAAGAGCTTTTACTAATGACTAGGATGACCTGGTTGCCAGAGTCCAGTGGCCAGTCAAATTATACCTTTACAACCACACACTGGTGGGTTACTGCTGCCTGTACATCACATGATATTAATACACATATCTACAATTTTCAACATTCTGACTATGTTTAGTCTACATCCAATCAGGCCACTAACTTCTGCACTGACTTACTCAAGCCATGTACTCCTATAGCTGAACTAATCTGAATTAAAGCAGTACGGCTGAAGTGAATGAACATACCTTAGGGAATCCTCTGACGGAGCACAGCAGCTTGGTGGTGTAGCCTACAGTGGTGCAGCGGTCTGGCATGTTGGTGGTGAACTTGGGGGCCTCGCTGAAGTCACGGTCCTTGTAGTCTGGTGGTTTATACTCAATACCTGATTGCAAAATTACATAAAAGTCAGATATATCACTGTTCCATTGGAGTTATAACTTCCCAAAGAGCTCAAAGATGCTTAAAAGACATCGTTGATGGTGTCAGATGGACACCAATGTTTTTAATGCACCTTCTTGAGATGTCAACAATTGTGGTAATATGCAAGGTTCACACTTCAACTTAATATGAAAAATGAAACAGTACGCCAAATCAAAAGTACAACTGACCAAAAATAGATCAATGGTAACATTGGCCTAGCATATTCTACCAAATAGAGCTCATAATGAAACATTTAGCTTTACTTGTCTTCTGGATGGTGGCAGAGGTCTTTGTAACAGCAGCATCCTGGCTGATTCCACACTTGTTCTCTGAGAAGACCCTGAAAGTATAAGTATTTCCCATGATCAGGTCTGAGACTGTGGCATTCAGCCTGTGATAGTGTTCCAGCACTGTGAACCAGTCCTGTGGAGAGGAAACAGCAACACTGGATGAGTACAAATTATTGATAAGCATTATATGGGCCAAGTCTAATATTCTTAAATAGTCAGTAATGCATTTCAATAAGCAGTAGAGGACTGACTTGTCCTTTATTTTAACAATTTGGTTAACAACTCAGCAAATTGGATTAAAAAAACAAACAAACCTAAACGTCAGTTTACCAAGTTGGGATGAAGTACTTTTAATGTTAGAGATTAGAGTTAATAAAAGAAACTCAAATCAGGCAATGAAGTCCTTGAATTTACATTCTCAATGAATGATTAAATGAATATATATTTTATATTGCCTAATACTTAAATTTTTTTTGAAGACTTTGTAAAACTGTAGATATAAAAATAGTAGAAGAGGACTAATGTACACATTTGGACATACTGCAGTGTGCAATGTGCATTGTTGATTTCTACACGTAACTGACTTTGAAAAGCAACTATTGCTCAGACACAAAGCAGTAAATCTACTCGATTCATTTACTATTTGCCATATTATTTAATAAAGTAAAGAGAAGCCCTTACCCCAGTCTTTTTGTCAGCCTTCTGCACTGTGTATCCAGTGATAGTTGTGTTTCCGTTATCCTTTGGCTCGGTCCATTCCAAAGCAACATTGAAGCCCCAGGTGTCCACGGTCTTTATGCCTGCTGGTGGACCTGGCAGTTCTGTGGTTCAGCACAAACAGTATCATATTGAAAGCGACAAATTTCACAAGGACACCTTAGCAGAACCAAACATTAACAAAGTACTAACATTCTGCTTAAAGACATAATGTGGAATCATACTGTATGTTTACATCATTTTGTAAACTTAAAACTTTTACAAAATTGGAACTAGGAATGGACTAGGATTACCCTTAGGGTTAAGGTATGAAACATAGCTTTTGCAATGTTTCTTGTAAGTTAATGTATGAGAAGTCTCCCACTAAAATGTTGAAATGCTCCTCACCAATTTTCTACAATTTCATTAATACCTCTTAGCCTATGAATCTCAGAAGACAATAAATAGCAGGACGTTGACTGGTGTTAAATCTTTGATCAAGATGTTAATCCATAAACTCTAAGCTCACCAATAATCTGAAGAGTCAACTGGGCTCTGTCTTCAAAGCTGTCCACTTTAACACACATCTCATAGACACCAGAGTCAGCTCGCTCAGATGAACGGATGAAAAGGATGCTGTCCTTGTCACTGTTGCGGATGTTCACTCTCTTGGTGTCAATGGGCTGTCCATCCTTTGTCCAGGTAATGACAGGCTGGGGTTTGCCCTATAAAGGAGAAAACAACCCTGAAGTGATAAAGGCTGCAAGGAACAACTACAAAGCTCTTATTATGTTTCTGAACTTGGTATTGTAAAAAACACTCTGCTGAAGGTTTAAGGCTCACATACAGTGAAGGGAATGAGAAAGTTGACTTTCTCTCCAACATTTATCACATAACGCTGCCTCAGGAAACGTGGCAGGTGAATCTTGGGGCGAGCTATAGGGGATAAGAACCAAAATTACATATAGCTTACAAAATACATTCATTGAATCATTAGTTTACAAATAGCTTACAAATACATTCACTGGATCCGAAGCCTATCCCTGGAACACTGGGTGTGAGGTGGGAACACACCCTGCATGGAATACCAGTCCATCACAAGGCCTGGTTCTCTCTCTCTCTCTCTCACACACACACACACACACACACATACACACGCTCATTCACACAAGTGTGATTGAAAGCAACTAGAGAACCCAGAGGAATCCCACATGAACATGAGGAGAACATGCAGAACTCTACACAGACAGTACCCCGAGCTCACCACCATACAGGTATAAAATGACTATATATTCTATTTATTAACTTAATTTGTGTTGTTTATCTATTTGTTGTCCATTTGTTATTAACTCATCAATTATAACAGTGATATTTTACCTTTTTATGTCAACTTTACCTTTAAGTGCATGACCATCAGAGTTAAAATTAGACTGCTAGCCTTTTTGAGCTTTAAGAGCAACACATCTTAATAAAGCTGAACCTGTTCCTGAATTATTTTATGGTGATTTGGGTAAAAAAAAAAAAAAAAGCTGAAAAGCTGGATCACTCAAATCAGATTAAACCTCATATTAGAATGGTAAGATGAAACAAACGCTCATGATAACATGAATCCTGTTCTGTGCCACACTAAACGCTCACTTGTCTTAAAACTGTAGTGCAAATCTACTTTGGCCATTGGACATGCTGACCACAGGCCTGTTCATCTCATCACAGCTGTAAATAGGCCAGTCTGACACATCCTACCCTCTTAAGATGTATGATGGAGAGCTTGAGTTACGTTGTGTAACCAAAACACTAAGCTCCAGGAGCAAATATAGGGAAAAAGAACAACAGTTTCAGTTATGATTTTACAAAATCATTTCACAGATCAAGGCAAACCAACTCCATTGATACTGTAGTTTTTTGTTTGTTTGTTTGTTTGTTTTTAATAAGGCTAAGCAGGGTGTAAATATCATCTCAGCAGGAGCACTCTTATGTAAGGATGTACCATTGCACTTACAGTGCCAACAAGAGCGCACATGCAGCTATAAAGTCTTACGGTAAACTGATATGCACTAGAGTCACTGACATTTGTTGCCAAATTGCTCCCAGCAAGTGTTACTGTACACATGTATCTCTAATTACATTAAGCAATTCTTTAAAAACATTCACTAAACATCACCAGCTATCTGAGCACCTGTATTAATGGCTTGTTCTGAGGTCTGCCTTTCCGAATCCATGGCCTATTTCCAGATAAATATGGTATCTCTGGCAAATGCTACCCCAAGATGCCCTCAGCTGGGGCATAGTGTGAGAACACATGGGAATGTCACCCACCCCCTACGCATGAACTGTTCGCATTTGTCACCATCGCTCTTGGGGTAAGTAGCTTGACACTGCTCCAGAATGCAGGCTGTCCAAGCCATGTAAAACCTTCCACATGTAATCCGTGTTAATGAAAAGCACTTCCCAGCAATTTTCCCATGATTTGTGACTTGGATTGTCATACTTATTTGGGGAGGTAATTTATAAGACACCTATCTCCACTGTGCCATCAGTGCTAGAAAGGAACCTGCCACTGTACACCCCTCCATGTGTGTAGTGCGTAGAAAAAGTGCGTAGACTGGAATCAAGTTACCTTCCAATATAACTCAACTTTCCATCCCCCATGTATGCTTTCTTTCTTTCTTTCTTTCTTTCTTTCGTTAGGTTCAATTAATTGCATGGTTAAGCCAATCTTACACCAGTGCATATTATTCTCCTGAGCAAATGTTCTGTACTTGGGGGGAAAGAAACGATGTACAACCTGATATTTTTCTGGCACCAAACTGGTTTCTGGTTCGTGTTCAAGCAACATAGTGTGATTAACAACACACTTGATGTATTCAGCTTTGTAAGACAACCCCATCAGTGAGCCTGAGTCAAGCATGTCAGCATGATGTACCTTTACGCCGAGGGGTTTCAAACATTTTGTAGCCAGGGCCTACTTTAACTAAAATCAATTCCACAGACTCCCTCAACACAGATTTATGAACATCATCTAACTATTCAAATATCAGGCTCATTACAGTGATGGAAAAAAAAAAATTAAGAGCTCACTTTTAATGGTAACCACCACTAAAAATGGTCTCAGTGTTTTCCATAGCTGTATTTCAATGTGTAAAACAACATTTTTTTTTTTTTGCATGTCTCTTAAAGCCATCGATATTTTTATTATACTTTCTATTTATAAGTTGACATTATTTATTTGCTTACTTGTTCTTGGTTATTGACATTTGGACATGTAATTGAAATAAAAACAGCTAGTAACTCCATATAACAACTTTGACAATTGTGGGTTTTGATTTACAACACTGCAACAAGATAAAAAATATCAAAGTTTGCTTCAAAGGTGCCACACTGTCTTACACAACCAGTTCAAGCTTTCCTGCACACCTTTGCCAACACTCTGGGGAACTTATGGAAGGCATGAATGCCTCTTGCCCAATACACATTAGCAGTTTTATGTCTTTTGCTACAGAAATAGGTGCAGAACACTTACACAGCATACAAGAACATGCCCAGCACTTCTCAACTCAGATTTCCTTAAAGCAGTAGAGCGGTATAAATTATTGGCCAGGAAACCTGCACTTACCAGCAACTTCCCTGACCAGGATGGCATCAGGTAAAGTGGCAGGGGGGCTGCGGCCACCAGCATTCACGGCCACCACCCTGACGTTGAGACGGTCACCAGTGGTCTGGTTCTTAATGACATAACGGCAGGAAATGGTGAGCTCATCATTGACAGCCTTCCAATCACCAGCTATAAGAAACACAAGTAAAAAAAAAAAAAAAACAAACCATGATAAGGAGTTCAATTCATGTGCAAGAAAATGTGAGGATGTATGCATAAGAATAGAGACTGGTTTTTCAGACCCAGTGTGTAATGAACTCAGGGCAGAACGGACCACGAAACATTTCAATTATTGAGAACTAAGAGCTAGTTTGAGGATATCACTTTGGGAGACAGATTTTGGATATAGAAACAATTTCAGAATTTGTCACTGGATTTGGTGTGAAGCAATGGTTTATATATATATATATGCCTCTTCAATATGGCTCTTTGTCCTGCACCATCATTAGCATCTCTCTACTTTGAAAATTTTACGATTTGAAAAATCACAAATGTATTATGTGAAAAATGTTTTATTTTATATTTACTATTTTTAATCTTCACATATTCTTTTTTCCACCAGTTTTAAAAACATTCCCAAGACAGTGCTACTGCTAGAAATGCCTCACTCCTTATAGGGCAATGAGATAGATGTGGGTATAAATCTACCGGTGACACTTTGGGGACAGGTGTAACTGAGAAGTCTGACATTACTGTACATTACAGTTTTCTCTTCACTGCAGTATAGGGTGGTGTGGTGGTACGTGGTGCTTCAAATGATCAGCAAAATCTTCTAAAACTACCAGATTCTTTATGTTCCCATAGTGTTAAAGTTTTTCAGAAACATACAGAGACGTACTTCCTTCCTTGCAGCATTCCACGGTATATCCATCCAAGCCAGCATTCCCAATGGTAGCAGGAGGTCTCCACTGGATAGTGACCGAAACATCACTGACATCCTCTACAACCAACTCCAGAGGCTCGCTGGTGGGCTCTGGGAGAACAAGCACAGTTCAAAATGATAAAGTTTGTTCATTTATTCATCTCCAGTAACCGCTTAATCTTGGTCAACTTATCAGAGGAACACAAAGAGTGAGGTAGGAATATTCCAAGGATTGGATGCCAATGCATTCTCAGACACCACACACACACACACACACACACACACACACAGACACACATTCACACATTCACACCTTGGGACAATTAGGCAGAGCCAGTTCACAGGAAAAATTACATGAAAGGCCCACAGCAGTGAATAATGAAGTGGAGAAACACAAAGCACATGATTTACCTGCAGGAGGAGGAGGAGGTGTAGGAGCTTTGATCACCTCAGCTGGTGGAGCTTCAGCAGCAGGGGCTGTTGTTAAATAAACAAGGCTTTATTAGAAGCAGCAGATAGCAAGCAGAATTTCCTTTAGAATGAGGCAGTGCATGAGTTCTTAAAGACTTCTTAAACAATGTACACTTCGGTCCTAGGCCAGCTCCCTACACACCTATGGCAGTTAATCAAAGTTTGGAGAATGCTGACCGTCAGATGCTTTGAGATGTTGAATGGAGTAAAAATGTGCCTGTTGTTTTCCATAACCTATAATATGTCCAGCATACAGCACAATTTGGTAATATCCCTATTCCAAAACACCTAGCAATTATATCACTGATTAATTAAATCAGGTGTGTTTGAGTACAGAAAGCCCAAAACAGTTATGCACCTTTACTATAACTCTGCGGTAAATAAAGTCCCCAATGCAAGCCCTTTGATACGAATTTGTTTTTGATTCCTGTATAATTCCATACAAAGGCCTAGTACTGGGAATAACCTGGCATTTGACACATTTGGTGTTTGAGCTGTAACTTGTAACTTCTTACACAGTGTGAAAAGCACAGTGCTAATACCGCATGTTACCATCAGCAGGTGCAGCGCCTTCCTGGCCAGTGGCAGCACCAGCTGATTACAGACATTAAAGCGTTAGTGAAAAAGATGAAGCAAAGGAACACTTTTAAACGCTGGAAAAGTGACAACAATGATGAAAGCCTATAAGACAGTGTTTCCCAATCCAGTCTTTATGGGCTGCTAACACACCAGAACCATGCATGTATTAACAATGTATACTTGGTACATCTGTCCTGGGAGCTGCAATGGAGCAAAAGTGGTCGACTATCTGTAATCTCCCTAAAACCGGACTGTGAAACCCGAGCCTTGGCCAGATGTTGTGAACTCCAGTCCTGGGGATAGTGATCCAACTCAACATTGTCTACCCTGTCATGAGTTGGACAAGACGTGATGGAAATAGAAAACCTGTAAGCCAGTAGCTCCCCAGGACTGGAGCTGAGAACGTCAACAAATGGCCTTTAAAAAAAAAAAAGTTGAATTCTGTCTGGCAAAGACAAAAATTGGAGTTCATATTATTACCATCAGCAGCTGCATATTGTTAAATATTAGATATTACTTTAAAATATCTGTGTGATGAAAGCCAACATTAAACTTTGGACATTAAAAGGCTTGAATTTCTCGCATAAGTGCATAATGCAAAACATAATGCACATATAAATAAAAATGCAAATACCAATACTAAAGAGAGGACTCACAAAACAGGAAAGGACAAACATTGCTTTAAACAGGAATTTGGAAGCAAATAGCCAGATGCGGTTAGTCCTACAAATGTAGCTTATTTTAATAGCTTATGTTAATTGAGTACATTAAGCAGCCTACTAAAAAGAATTTGTCGTTTGTAATGTCATAGACTGTTTTAAATGCAGATGTACAGTATATTGTGCTTAAGTGGAAGGAGGGTATTTATGGTACAGATAAACTAGAGGCTGAAGATCTAATCAGCGTTTAGTTTTACGCCCAGGCTTCCCTGGAGTGTCAGTATCCACAGGGCAAAATTAAGAGTTGGAGAGCTGAATTAATACTTACAATGTCTCATTTAAGACCAGATGGACTTAAACATATATGTTAAGAATTAATTCAACACAGGAGATTTTGCAGTAAACAAACTAGTGCTTTAAGTGCCCTGGTAGTTAAATAATAATATTGTTGTATAGTTATATAAGTATATATTTCATCTACATTCTTCTTAATAAACCTAATGCCTTGGCAAAGCAAGAGAAAAATATCAGCAATACTGAAAGCCTCAGTTCCAGATTCCAGCCAAGTAAAGCTGAGCCCTAAAACACTCCACCATAACCGCTCAGCTGTTTTCTACTAGCTGTAGATGTCCAACACAATGCCGATAATTCCTCGCAGTGCTTCTCAAAGCAGGAGTAAAAATAGCAAAATGAGCATCCTGTTTCTCAGAGGTTATGGATATGCTACTGCAGAAGTGTTCAAAGGGATTCCGTAAACAGCTATGGATCTTTTAAGTTGCTGTTTTAATGCCAGTTAACAATAAATCTCTTGAACAGATTATAATGTCAGTGAAGTCTCCTCAGCTGGTTAGTGCTTTACAACATGCTGAACCAGGACTGACTATATTAAATCCACTTTGTCACTTTTTACATGAAAGTATTTCAAATAAAAGGAAGTTGTGGTTTTAGAGCCCGGGGGGAAAGGGGGTTTGGGGTTGTTGGTTTCAGGACCATAAACAGTACCGTCTTTGGGGACCTCCGCTGCTGGAACTTCCTCAGGGGCTGCAGCTGGAGGCGCCTCGGCGGGTGGAGCTTCAGCTGGAGGCGCCTTGGGTGCAGGTTCGGGCTTCGGCGGCGGCGCCTCCTTCTTCACCACCTTGACCCCTTTCTTAATGGGTGCTGGCTTGGCCGGCATGATCGTCCGCAGGAAAGATCCCTCTCGCTAACTTGACACCTTCGACTGCGTCTCGAAGGGGGGCGGCCTTCTATATATATACACACACACACACACACACGCACACATGTCGCGCGCATGGCGCTACTGGACTCCGCCCACTGTCTGGGCTTTTACGTCATAAGGGAATGAGAAGGGGCGCGCGGCGAGCTCCTGCACGTGCATGGAGTCTCACGCGCCAGGAAAACTGAGGAAATATTTCACTGATGAAAACATGCGATTTAGTGTTTACCTAATATACCTTTTTGAAAACAGCTATATAAGGATAAATACCTCATCTTAATCAGTATAAATAGGCTAAATTGTGCTAAAAATCACGAAGATTTTTTGCAACATTATAAAATATTCTGCTATACTGCCCCGATAAAACACAGCAGAAACAAGGTTAAAGAACATGGTGTGGTTTTATTATGGCAGATGAATAACGTTGGACTTGTGGTTATGCAGAGACCTCTGAAAGCATGCCAGTTCCCCACAGGTTTACAGGGCCACTCCGAACAAACAGTTTCTCCTTCACAAACCACACTTCTCTACTAGTTTTCTGATCCTAAATGATTGTTGTCGCAAATGACTTGGCTATTTACAATGTATACAATTATGACATTATGTACAAAAAATGAAAATTAACTGGTTTAAACAATTATTTGGGGAAAATTACAAACAAGAAGGCTATATCCTATTATAATGGCCAAACATTAGGTAGACCATTTCCAAATTCTTTTTTTTTTTCACACAAAGGTGACATGCTTTTACAACATTTAGAAACCCATTGCACATCTATTGCACATTGCAAGTTACATTAGATACCATACCTTTGATAGTAGACTATTTTAATTTTGAATCAATAACAAGCATTGCATGGAATTTGTGGACTGTTCAACAACTTGTGACCTAGGGCTAGTATCACAGCCCACTGTTTTGTGTAAAACAAACTTACACTCTTCACAAAAATCTAGTTATACATTCCAATGAGTCATTTGAGCAGATCTGATGCATCAAAGGATATCTGTAATAACTTTGGCCAACATGGAAAAAGGTTTTTTCTTGTTTCTTTGCATCCAATACAACTACATGGTACAAATGTAATGCTCTCAAAATTCTCCAATAAAATGACCAATAATGATCATCACTCGGGCAGATAGTATAGTTTATGTGGTAGTTTAGCTTAGATGTACTGCAGTTAAGAACATTTTAAATGGGACTGAGAGAGAGAACAAGTACAAAACAAACAAACAAATAAACAAAAAAACCAGCATCACTATCATCCTCCCTCTTCGCCAGTCAAAATCAACAGTAAGTTGTTGAATAGTCCTTTTAGGGAGACACAGCACAACACAACACAGCCATCACAGTTACAGGCACATGAACCAGAGATGTGATGCAGACAGAGCGCAATGGCTTCTGTTACCAACATCCTATTTCATACAGGGCAAACATGAGGCACAGGTATAACAGATGGCTGGGCAATGATTCATTTCTTCTCATCTGTTGCATCAAAGCAAGACAAAACACGAAGAAAAGATTCAAAATTTGCCCCTTGAGTTAAACTATATTTTGCCAGCTGTATTTCAATTTTATGGCAAATTACCAATAATACTGTTACATTATAAAAGCCAGACTATCCTCATAACATTTTTAAATGACATATAGATTAGCAAATGGGACCTGAAGTCCTCCAGTCTCTTTTTAGGAAAGAAAGCCATTGCATGGGCTTGGCAAATAAAGCCTTGACAAGCTGTCATAAGTCTTAAGGGATGTAATTAAATGGAAATCTCCCACAGCAGGTTGTGAATAGCAGCGCAAAGAAACTTCAGAAATAGACAATCTTACTGTATATGAATAAAAGTAATACCTATCTAAAGGATTTTGTGGCACTTTTTTACTGATCTACATAACAAACCCTATATGACCATTTAAGACCCTTTTTCCCCATTATCTGTCAGTGACATATTTACATTGATGAAAAATGACAGAATACAGTGTTTAAGGCAAAATAAAATATCAATGCAGAAACCAAATTTTACAACTGATCCACTCAATAAAATCAATTTTGCCTGTAAACATGCATATATTGATATGCTTTATGCTTTCTGGTAAAGGTGAGGGAAATTACTGGTCCACCACTGCTTATTTTGAGCAATTGTACATCCTCTAATGTATGCAGTACATTCCTAGCCAAGCGTATCGAAATTCATGCCTCATATTTTTTTTTACTACAGGGCCTAATGTCAGATCTTCTCATAAAGCAACACGCAACATCACCTTTAATTTCATTACCAGAAAAATACTGTTATGATATGCTTATGGTAAGTTTTGACGGTAAGATCAGATGAAGAATAATGTTGACATGCCACGACCGTTTGAAGTAGAATGGAGCGCATAAAGAGGCAGATAAAGTTATTGGATGAATAGTTAATGTCTGGTAGTTACTTCATGAAGATGCCATTGTATGCTATGAGACCATAAGGCTATTTTACTGAGATAAAGCACCTCTACTGTTAACATAAGACCACTGCATGGGAAATAGCTATTTTCCCAGAGGTGGGTGATGTCTGATAGCACCAAATAAATCAAAATAAAATCTTACGCTTTTCTAGAGTTCTCTTTAAGCAGCTCTTAATGCACATCTGTAGGGGCAGTTTGTCTCCTACTCCGAACACATGGCTGGTACTGAGCAGGTCTGGACACTTGAGTATTTGGTTTTTGCATTTTGAGATATTTGCACCGTATGCTACAGGAGAGCCTTTAACCGAGAGTACAGCACTATTAAATAATTATATCTGAATGCCTGAGATTACCCACCCCCTGAGCTGAGGTTAGTTTCAAAGCCGAATAAAATCTAACTACAGTACTGTTACATAAAAAGAATCCAGAAATGTTATGCTGTTTAGAGAGCTTACAGAAATAGCATTCAGTTACTGCACTCTGTATGAAAGCTCTCTATACTTTTTGCTATCTATGGTTGAAGTGCTTTTGCTGACTTCCCCAGCATTGCCAGTAATATGGCAATGTAGATTTTGAGATGAACACTGCCCCCTACAGGGGACAGGATGGCACACTTCGCAGGACTTTGCCTTTTTATGGCATTCTTGTTTGCTGAAATGATACTCTGGCAGAAAAAAGAAAGTAAGAAATCCACGGTGTTTCAGAGGTTCGAAGCAATCACAGGCTTTAGCGTGCAGTTAAAATTTTGAGTAGACGATTACTCAAATGTATGGCCAGGCAGACATGTTTGATCAGCAGTGATGCTGCTGCACTCTCATCACTGCAAAAGTCTGCACATAGTGATGGCGCTCAGTTGGATGTGCTGTTTTCATCTATTCAGAACCTGTGAGGTGAATGCAATTTGTGCATGCTTGCAATTAGCAGTTAACACCTGCTTCCTTGAGTTGTATTGTGGGCAGCAGTGGAACAGTAAATGCTCATGAAAAGAAAAACATACACTGATTATGCCATATGTAAACTGTATAGTGTATATGATCTGCAGGTACAAGCATTATATATTTCTGTTTGTAACAAAAGTACCTATTTTGTGACTAAAAGTATCTTTAGGCTTTTATGACATGTTTTATAACAAATATTCTTGCAGTGTCCATACATTATTATATAAACAGGAAAGCAAAATGAGGTGAGCCAACCAAGAAAAATGACTTATGTTCTCTGTTAGAAGAATACAGACATTTTTAGTAATTTATGACATGAAGATATATTTCAGGAGTTTGCATTAGGACCTCTGAGTTTCGTCAGAACCACTGGAGTGATGAAAGAGATCAGTGAAGGCTCAGTATATATTTGTGTTCATAGCGTGGGCAGTTTGGGGTCTGCCTCTTTTTCTGGCGATTCAATATAATTGGCTGCCTCCTGCAGTTTTAGCAGCATAGCCATCTGCAATAAAAAAATACAAGACAGCGAGGAGAGAAAGATTAGAAAGGTGGATTAGACATAACATCACAGCACTACTGTATTTAAGTAAATGAATTAGCTCACATTCCATCCAAATCAAGGCACATTAGTATTTTGAACAGCATCTACTTTTCATAATACATGCTTGCATTAAAACTGTCACACTAAACTGCAGCATATTCCATTTGCACAATTCCACTATAAATATCTACCTACTGAAAAACATACTTCACTCAAAATGTTTTGTTTTTTACAAAAATTGGTGTAACTAACCAGTGGGTCCGACTCCATCGAGCTGGGAGGGGTTTCTTTGTGGGGCCGCTCATCTCCAGCTTGGCTAGGGCTGGCTGGCCCCGTGCTGGGTGGAGGCAGATGGAAGAGCTTGGCCTGGTCCTGCTGGGCAGAGGGCCAAGGGAGAGAATCCCGCACCCACTCCACTGGGTCCTCCCACACTGCCTTCTGACCATGTGCCTGTGCCAGGATAATACTTTATTTTTATATATAATATTTCATATTTTCATATTTCCATAAGTTGTGTTGAATTTTGTGTGATTATTTGCAATGGCTTTATATGTGCAATATCCCCCACTGTATCACTTTTTGGCTGCATACAATGTTCACAGTTTATTATTATTTCTACTAGTTTAGAATACATTTATAATTTTGCATTGTCTTGTCTGTGTTCAGTGTTTACAATTTTTTTTACAAGTCTTTGTAGGAGTGTGCAACTGTAGCACAAGAATTTCATTGTATATAGATGCTTACAGCCCTCTTTAAAATAAAACTCGAAAATTAAAGTTCGAAACTTGAAGAAAGCACTAACATTTTCTGTATAGATATAGTGCCCTCCACGATTATTGGCACCCTTGTAAAGCTTAGTAAAAAAGGGTTTGAAAAAAATCTACCTTTTGGTGAAGTAGCTTCATCTCACACTGAAAAAATGAGAAAAATC